>JAMRYI010001510.1:0-21712 GCA_029231635.1 Ditylenchus weischeri
TTTATAATAAGCTCAATAAATTGGTCTCAAAATAATCCCACTCGTATTCTTTCAAGTACTCAGTATCGTAGGCAGAAACAGGGATCTACTAGCATGGCAAGTTTGAGTATCCTGTTTGTTTCAACAGCTGAGTTTCGAATAACAAGTTTTTTATCAATAAATCCTTTGACTCCACAGCTGCAGTGTTCTAAATTGACATTTTTTGCAAATGCCCCAACATCCTCTTTACTGTTTCGGTGATCGATCCAAACTACCTACATTGGTGTATCAAATGCATATTCTTTATATTGCACTTCGTGTCCCTTTGTCTTGAGGTGATTTATCATATGAGAGGTAGACTGATCCTTTGGCACTGGCAAAAGAGAACGACAGTTGAGACATTGGCGCTTCGTTTCCCCCTCGATCGTTACAACACGGAAAAATTTCCAGATCTTGGCACGCATTCTCTAAAATAGTCAAATTTTTCCAAATTGATTTGAATATAAACAAAGAGTATTGACGAAAAAATTGGAAAGAGGTGAAAGTAAAAATAAATAGTGATATTTGCAGCAAAAAATATTAATTTTCTCTTTTCTTTTTCTCGAGGAAACTGACAATAAACCAACCCGGTTAATAAAACCGGTTTTCGGTTTTACCGGTTTTTTTGAACCCGGTTTTCGGTTTCAGTTTATTGGCCGAAAAACCCGGTTTTCGGTTAACCGACCAAATCCCACCCTAATAGCGATCTTTGATTAATTTAATTTTATTTTGGCCGACGTGACATTAATGCAACTACGGGAAGATAAATGAGCTCCTAATTAACATTTATAGTTTTTAAAACAGACGAAAATTATATTTCGAAAAAAAGCTACAGCCTTATCTAAGTTTGTAGTGCCCGGCGTATGGGTCATATGTTTCAAAGACCGATTTGAACCACCTTTAAGATTTGAAAAAAAATCTGAAAAAGCCATCGTTTTCCTTATGAAATTCTGCATTCAGAAAGGCAAAAGTCACGCTTGAGGATCGAAGTGTTAATACGCGAAAGGCGGTTTGTTACAAAAGTAGCGTATTGTTCAAAATTCGATGCTAAGTTATGTGCAAATAGATTGAAAAAAAAGTTTTAATAAAAAAATTTTTTGCTTTTTAAGTGCGATGAACCTTAGTTTTAAACATTTTTGCTGCTAGTAAAAACTAATATTCTGATACTGGATTCCTGTTCAACATGGTCGATTTGCTTGAAAAACTGCTCTAAAACTTGCTGTTTAAATTACACTATAGACAATAAAATTCTAAATTGAAAAAATTTAAAAAATCTATATTGATTTTTTTGTCTCTAGTGGACTTTGTAACTTGACAATGAGCTTTGAAATCAAAGTGCAGTTTTTCAAGCATGTTGACCATGTTGAACATAAATCCAATAACAGAATTTGTGTTTTACTTAGCAACAAAAGGAATTTTCTAACTAAGATACATCGGACTTTTAAATCAAAATTTGGCACTTTTACCGTTGGTGCCTCCTCCCAAATTTTTAAAAAGTAACCAAAAACACGTTCTAAACTAGTTTTCCTGTTTTATACGTTAAAAGAAACATTTTTTATCAGTGTTTAATCAAAAAAACTAACTCTTTTTTTCAGAAAAATTTGATTTCAAGTCGCCAAGGGTAGATGCTCTTTTCAGGGTATTTTTTGTAATTTTTCGCAATTAGGCTTTAAGCAAGGGTAGTATGCTACGACGGGATCAAACATGTTTTTCGAACACTAAAAAGTTAAGAAAAACATGTTTGAGTCCGCCCTCACATACGCTGGCCTACCCTTGCCTAAAGCCTAAGCCTAATCTACATATGTGCCAAAAGTTTTTAGTTAAAATACCCTAAAAGACCATCTATCCTTTGACGACTTGAAGTCAATATTTTTGGAAAAAGAGTTAGTTTTTTGATTAGAAACCAATTAAAAATGTTTATTTCATTGTACAGTCGAGTCCCGCTATAGTGCGACTCTGGGGACCGGAAGGTAGTCGCACTATAGGAGTCGCACTATAGTGGGATCACTATAGCGGGTTTCTTTCACCAAACTTTGTGTTATACGCACTATAGAAGGATCAATAACCAAATATAAGCACGAAAAAAGAAACGAGATGGCAAAACAAGCGGAGAAGCAGCGAAAATAAATTTAAACTGCTCCAAAACAAATAAATAAATTCTTTCGTTGCAAGACATTAAATTTCAAATAATTTTTAAATTCGCATTATACCGGGATGAAATTTTCTTACAGGAGACCGGCCACAGTGTCGCACTATAGCGGGTGTCGCACTGTAGCGGGTCGCACTATATTGGGAGTAAATTTTGTGGGGTTTCTTTTCTGGCCAACCAAATCAGTCTCAGGGTCGCACTATAGTGGGATCGCACTATATGCGGGACTCGACTGTATTAAACAGAAAAAACTAGTTTAGAACAGTGTTGTGTTAAACTTCAGACACTTGTTTCTAGCAGTTATCAGCACTACCCAGCCCGTGCCGCGGATTATTAGGTAGCTCAAACATCGGCTCCGGGCGAGGAATAAAAAAATAAGTCATTTAACCCTTTAGACATAGCGGCACCGGCCCGGTGCCGAAACAATTTTAACGTAAAATTCTCGTGTAAATTGTTTCGGCACCGGGGCCGTGCCGATATGTAGAAAGGGTTGGCTCTATTCCACAATGGGGGGAGGTGTTGGGGTTTATTTGCCTTGGTCCCCCCTCACAACACTGGTTTAGATCGTGATTTTGAGTTACTTTTCGAAAATTCAGGGGAGGGGCCAACGACAAAAGTACCCAAAATTTCACGTAATTTTTTTTAAAACAATCGGCACAGAAAGACTCAGCATAAATTTCTGAACAAAAAGTGTCTTTTGTAACAGACCGCTTTTTCCGTGTTAAAAAGCAAGAAACCTGAATGATTTCTTCTTTCATCAATTTTTCATCATCTTGATCTTTAAAATAGAGGCTAGCTTTCTGAAGAATTCCCTGAACTACCGGTGCTTTGTTTGCATCATTGTTGAAGATCATTGCCACAAAAGCTTTCACTACCAATTCCATAGAATATTTCACTTGACCGTGATTGAATATCAGGTTGGTCAATTTTTTCTCTAAATATTAAAGTATCATGTAGTAACTTAGGGTGGTCATTTTTCAGCGTTTTAACGTATTTTATGCAAACCTAAAAAATCAATTTTTTGTTTTCCAGTCTTAACTGTCGAATCACTCTCTGTGTTTGCTACCCATACGTGCTAGAATATATGCGTTTAACCCTTAAATGCGGACACTATGATGATGCAGCATGTTTTGCAAAAACAGATTACGTATTTGATTACAAGTCAAATACGAATTTCCCAAAAACGCTAAAATTTGACGTGAAAATGCAGAATTTAAATGTCTTTTATATAAGACAGTGCACAGGAGAGTTGTCCCATATTTGGGACCGTGCGCGTAGACATCACTCGGATTCGTCTCCGCCTAGGGGCATCACACTTTTTTATTTTAATTTTTAAAGATTTTTGATAGTTGTTTTTTACCAGTTAGTCCTTGAAAATTACAAGGATTCTTATTTTACCGTTTTTTGAAAATTATGCAATTTTTCCATACAAATATCTAAAACACCTCCTGGCGCACTGTCCCATATGTGGGGCAAACTTCAAATATGTTTTTCTCAGCAACCACTGAAAATAAACAATAATGTCGGAACTTCAACTTTGCTTGCAAAAAAATTTCCGTCAAAATATTTTTAAAAATATTTCCCGTTTTCTGAAACTGTCGAACTGCTTGTTTTTGCTGTGAAACTGTCCCATAAAAAAATATCTACACTTCAAGGGCACCATACGACCATTTTTTCATTTCACTTTTTCTTAAACGATACGTCATCAAGGAATCTAGGAAGTTCTCTATCAAATGATATATAAACATTTTATCCAAAATCCAACCAAATTTCCAAAAAGTGACCGTTTATCGGGGTGCCCGTTTATCGAGGTTCGACTGTACTTAACTTAGAATCAATATTTAAAATTAATGGGTTTGCAAATTTTATACCAAAAAATAGCCAAGACTTTAACGAGTCTCTTTATTTTAACAGGATTGAAGTTTAATAATAATGGTGTTGCTTTATAACCTAGTAGAATAAAACCAGAAACATCCATCCATGAAAAGGCTGCCAGCCTAGTTCTTTAACCCTATCAAAAAGAGGGAAAAGACAGTTTTACCTGTGATTTGTCCAGTGTATCTGGTGCAGTTTTTTGCACTCTATCACGTGATATTTTTATGTTTGAAAAATGTTCTCTAAAATTTTGAGAAAATTACGAAACCAAGTCACACAGTACGTGAATATCCGTCCAAATACTTCTATAGACGAAAATGATCTAAGTGAAAAACTGCAGCAGATCGTCCACCTGTCCCGGTCAGCTTTTCTCGTGTTAAAACCCCAATCCCACATTTGACATAATATTTGGTATTTCCAAAACTATTACCAAAACTGTAGAATTCATGCGGCACCATACTTATAAGAATGTTGAGTTTTTTTCGATCAGCATGGTTTGCATTTGCCGGATCTTCTGCTTTTTTTGCCATTTCTGCCACCCAGTCAAAATTTCCATCTGGTGGAGTAAAGCGGACTCCAAACGGAGAAATCATCTAAATTTTTTTATAAGGTTATTTTTTAGGCAAACTAATTGTTGTTGCATATATTTAATTAGTAAAAGTATTCCAAATTAGTAATAAAAGTAACTTGCTTGTGTTGCACCAACGATTTCATCCATCTTCTTTGATGTTAGACACTTTCGAAGACTATCCGCTTGATCTGTATCACAATTAAGCTGCAAAAAATATGTCTTGAAGAAACATCGCAGTTGCCGACGATGAGAATTTCACACGTTTGAAATCACGCGGAAATTTTTTTTCATTCCGAAATGTATAGATATATTTTTTTGGATGACAAAAAATCAAAATTAACAAAAGATAACTTTTTCCTGGCTACGCTCTATACTACTGTGTCTTTTATAACGGGTGGAACATAAGTTCCCGATGAATTTTTAAAGCCTTATATTTTATTAATTTTGCGATTATATCTGCATCTTTATTATCTGCATCTCCTCTTTTAAATGTCATACTTAACTCACCTTGATTATTTTAGATAAGTTGCTGTTTGGCTCAAGACACTCGTGAGGTCATTTTGAGAAGTCGTCAAGCACTTTCATCATTTTAGGTGATCAAATATTTTATTAAATTTCAAGCGTTATGACAACACGTTAGTAATATGTTGTAGCGCAGCTCTAGAACTACAGACCTATGTTACATAATGATTTTTTCAAATCTCAGTGTTAAAACATGGCTCTTTGGAAAAAAATTAATTTTTTAAAGAAATTGATTTTTTCCAGAAAGCAATATCTCAACACTAAAATTTTAAGAAATCATTCTCTAATATGGGTTTTGTAGTTCATGAGCTGCGATACATTAACATATGAAAAGTCTTGTCAACTTATCAAAATGACTCAAGTGTTTGAAGCCAAACAGAGACTTATCTTAAAAAATCAAGCTAAGTTAAATATGCCATTTAAAAGAGGAGATACAGGGCTACAAAATAGTATTAGAAAAAAAGAAATATAATCGCAAAATTAATAAAATATGAGGCTTTGAAAATTCATCAGGAACATGTTCCACCCGTTATAACTCACTACTTGAAGTAACAAAAAAAGGGGGAGGGACGATTCGCATTCGGCTTTTTTTTTTCGTAATCGACCAGATTCGTATTTGGCCAAATTCGTATTCTAACTAAATTCGGTTATTTGTATGAGTTAGCTATACCGCATTTTATCTATCTTGTGTTCTAGATCAAGATGAGCAGCAGCGATGAAGACAACGTCAGCACATAAAGCGGAGAAGGTAGGAATGTGATAGTAGAATGTAAGATGGAAGAGTTGGTTAGTTTTTTTGTCACCTTAGGTGCATTTGTTCAAAGTAGAGAAAGTGAGTTGACAGAGTCGATATTTTATCTGACGAAATCATTTGATATAGAAAGAATGGAGAATTTGGCCGAATACGAATTTGGCCGAATACGAATTTTGCAAATACAAATCTGGCCGAATACGAAAAAAACCGAATACGAATTTTGCGAATACGAATCGTCCATCTCCCATAAAAAGTCGCTTGAAATTAAAAAAAAATGCTGATTATCATCGTAATAAAAAAAGATCCGCTCAAATTTAAACGCGTAAAATTCTCATTGTCGGCAACATTGGTCCTTTGATGAATTTAAATTTTTAAAAGATCAGCAAGACTAGCTTTAAAATACTAGATAAATAAATAAAAGACTAGCTGTTTTCAGAGTCTGCTAGAGCTTGAATAAAATAAACTATTTTTCCGCTCGCGTGGAGTTTGTTTAATTAGGGTTTCACTGTGTTTGGCTATGAAAAAATGTAAATTTTAAAATTTTTAATATGCCATGTTCCAAGAACTGAGTTTTTGCAGTAAAATTATGATCACTTTTTTGAAAATCACTAAAACAACATTCAGAGTAATCTTTCGTAAATCACTACAATAAATCACTGCTCGAACTTCCCATTAACATAAACATCAAGGGACCGGCAAAACCATTATGTTAATGAGAAGTTTATGTTAATTGGGGGGTATGTTAATGGGAAATATACTGTAATTTACTTTGTTTATCAAGAAAATACTTTATTGAATAAAACTCTTACCTTTTTTGTAAGAGCTGCCTCGAATTCGTCGTACAGCACTCCATTTTTCTGGCTAGTTTTAGCAACACCACTATGCATTACAACTCGATAAAACAGTTTGGCTAAATATGTATATTTTATGATATTTTATGCTTATTGTTGAATTTAAGTCAGCGGGCTGACGGCTGAGGTAAAAATTTTGATCCGGCTGACGGCTGAGGCGGAGGAAAATTTTCCCAACTCAGCCGGCTGATGGCTGAGGTAATCGTTGAGTATACCACCCTGCTCGTGACTAATCGATATTAGTAAAACTTTTGTAATGGTTGAAAGGGCATCAAAAATGATTATTTGACATAAATATCCTTTTCTGCGGACTGCTCTATTTAAAAAAGTGTGTAAAGTGGGTTTATAAACATAGTGCTAAGCAAAGTAGGGCACCTGTCCTCCGGGCTCATTCCGTCCCCGCCAGTCCTTGACGGCGTCGGAAAAGTGGATGGCTGGACGGCCGGAAGCGGGCGGAAAAAAATGTCCTATGACTTGAAAAACTGCTAAACGCTATAGCGTACCTTCGCCTGGATTAGCCAATTGCTCATAAGCAAACATGGAGACCACAGCAGCACCTGCAGAGAATCCACCCAAAGTCACCTTGTCTTTATCTCCCCCAAAATGTACGATTCTCTTCTGCACATATTCCAAAGCCACTTTGACGTCGTAGAAGCCTCTCATGCTGTGTCCTTCTTTTTCCCCCTCATTTTTGAAATTAAAGAAGCCATAGGCACCCAGACGATAGTTGATGGTCACACAAACTATGCCCTCGTTCACAAAGTTGTTGATGAGGCCGTCGACACCAAAGTCTGGAGACGATCCACTCACTAAATTCCCTCCATGTACAAGCACATACACGGGCATTGATTTTGTGGCGAAATCCTGAAGTAAAATTCAATTTATAAATATACTTGACCGATCACTTGACTTTTTTTAGTCCTGATAAATATCTCTCTTAATTGTAAGTTTTACCTTAGGAGTGTAGATATTAAGCGCAAGACAATCGATATCAGGTGATTGAGTATTATTATATGGGGTTTCACTGTATTGAGGACAAATGTGTGGGTAACTGCGGAAGGAGTCGTTGCGTTTTCCCAATGCCTAAAAACAGTGTAGACAAAACTAGAGAAAAAACCTTCTTATATGATTCAAATTAAATGTTTTCATATCAACAATTAGAGTTAGTAGCAGTGCAGATATAGTGGTCCAAATATGCCCTGGTCGCTTCAACTGTCTCGTTAAAGGACTATGAAACTTGATAAGCACAGCAATTTGAGGGATATGAATTCGCGCGAGACCAACCTAATTTGGCCAATAATCTTTTCAAATTATGTTTTGTGGGTGTTCTAAATTTTTATGTAATAGTCAATATAGAACAACTTCTACGAATAGAAAGCAGAAACGGAAGTCTCCGAACTTGTCTGCTCTGCCATTGTAAAGCAACGTTGGGCTCGACTAGTTAATCTCTATATAGTATTTGCATGTGTCCGTCCTACTTTTAATGGACATTTTGACCACATTCAGGCCATTTTGCTTATTTTTCCGATTATTTTCGGCAATGTCTCGACGGAACCCCAAACTTCAGACACCAGCGTCTTTTATGCCGAGACCCAGGAAAATGTCTTCGAAAAAGAAAACTTTTGTGGTCCCTCAAAATTGAAATTGGAGGATTTTGGGGTAGGCCTGGAGGATGGTTTTTCTGCTTCCAACGATGGCCATTTTGCGATGTCTCGAAAAGAACGTAGACGATAGACGCGTAGTTTTCACGATGAATGCACTATCGAAATTTCGAAATACTATAGAGGCGCCGATAGGCGCCTGTGGTCCCTTTGTGGTTCAATATTTTGAAGAAATTTTGAATGCAAATATCATTGACAAAATCAGGGCGGTCCCGCGCGAATTCAAATTTCGCAAATTGCTGTGCTTATAAAATTTCATGGTCCTTTAAACATGTTTTCTCCGTTAAATCTTCTTAAAATTTTACAAACCCTATATTCAAAGAACATCTCCAGAACATTTTTTCGCACTCAATTTTTTTTAATAAAAGTTTAACAGAAGTGAGGTATATTTTGGACAGTATATCTGCACTAATATCACTTACCAGTTTGTATGCATCCTCGTTGTCCCAAGAATCTGGCTTGTCAAAAGCTTTTTCCATCGTAAGCGGTTGAGCATAGGGCAGAGCATAGAACGCAAAGGCACTTCCTTTTCCATACACGTCATTTTTTCTTTTGAATCTGCCCTTGTGCTCTACAGGTAAGAAAAAGCTGGTGTGTAGGACGCCAGGATGTCCATCTAACTCAACCGTTTCTTGATCTTGCTCATCAGCTTTATTAATAAGAATAAAGCTAGTCAACACTAGAACAGAAATAAGACTCCACATAGGCCTAATAGGTGTGTGTCTACAGTCTTTTTTTGTTTAATTTTTTTAAAGAATTATCTGTGTAAAGTCTGCAATGGATCCGTTCGACTGTCCCGTTTTTCTAATTTTTATTTTGAACGAGACAGTTGACCCATTTTCGTAAACAAATCGGTGCTTCACAGTGGACAAACTTGAGCAGAATTAAAAGTTGGATTAGGAACATGAATATCAGACTTGCAAAGATTCTTCAAAATAATGGCTGTAAATTGAAAACGGATCGGAGAATGGGACACTTAAAAATGAGTTCTTTTCGATTGTCTCGTTTTTCGATCCGTTTTCAATGTTTAGCCATTTTTTTTTGAAAAAACTTTGTAATTATGATATAGATGTTTTCAACCTGACTTTTATTTTTGCACAAGTTTGTTTAATGTCAAAAGACGATTTTTTATAAAAAATGGGTCAACTACCGTATTTTCTCTAATTCCGCCCCGTCTCTAATTCCGCCCCCTCCCTACTTTGAGGGTCTCTATCTCGGAGCAGAGTAAACATTTTGTGGAACTGTTTATTGCATTTTCTTAACTCCCACGAGCTCTACCGATTCCGCTTTTTAGATTTCGGATTTTCACCAAAAAATTTCGAGATCGACCGAAAAAAATTCCGATTTTCGGAGGGTTAAAAAATTACGCCCCCGGAGACGGAATTAGAGAAAATACAGTAAAATAAAAATTGGAAAAAAGGGACAGTCGAACGGATCCATTGTAGACCGTCCTTAAACAAATTTTAGACAGTTTTGTGCTTTTTAGAGCCTAAAACTTTGGCGAAAACATGTTTTTAGGCGAGCAACAAGCAATTTCAGAAAGATAATTGACCTCAAAATATATACATTTTTCCATAATCTGTACCGTATATACTCTATTAGTCAGACACTCTCTAATAAACGGCCACCCGTTATTTTTGACTAGGGCTTTTAGAGTCGAGGCAGGAATGTGATCTGTCCTTATTGATAAGATTTGTCCTTATTTTGGGGACTCCAAATCTTATTTATTTTTTAGATTTTAGGTCAAAATCTTATTTCTTGGCACAAAAATAAGCAATAAAGGCAATAGACACTGGATAAAATAGCATATTGCGCCAAAATACCATGGAATGTCCTTAGTTTGAGCTAATGTCCTTATTTTCAAAATTTTGAGATCTCATTCCTGAGTTAAGGCCATTTCTGATTGACAATTTTTCGATTTTTAGGGGTTGAAAATTAAACAGGCATGTCCGTTTAATACAGTATTTACCGTTTGTTTTTAAGAGTCACATTTTGAGAGACTGGACCTTGGATCGGAAAGTCGGAAATTCGGGCATTGATGTTTTTTACTACATACCCTATTAGAGATGCGTTGAACACGATGGTGCCATCAGATTTGGCGCGAACATAGTCCATTTTTGTGAGATGAACCACGGAAGTTGGGTACTCGGGAAGGTCTTGAATCCGTGGGTGTCTAGCACACTTTCCTTTGCAGGGGTTTATTCGCTAATCACGTCCCAACTCATTATATACAATAAGATAGCCAACACCCCCCTGGGAGCCTGTAGCAACGAGATATTCCGGTAGGGCCAATTTCCCAAATCATTATTTGATAAGGGACTTGGGTGGTGCGCTGTTGAATTTGGCGCTGCTTACAGCGCTCTCTTTTTCGAAGGTAAAATACTTTGTTTTGACGTAAAACTTTTTTTGCACTAGGCAAACCTTTGATTCTGACACCGAATTCGTGCTCGGCATGGTCGATTTGCATGTGAAAGTGCTTTAACATAAAACACTCGCCTTCAAATTCTGCTCGAGACAACAAACATTTAAACCAGATTATTGAATAGAATATTGAATTTTAGAACTTTTTCAAATATTTTTTGTTTCGAGCAGAATTTGAACGCGAGCTTTTTATGTCAAAGCAGTTTTACATGCAAAGTAACCATGCCGAGGTTTAGATTTAGAGGATTGCTTAGTGAGAAAAAAATTAACGTTAAAATAAATATTTTGCCTTCGAAAAAAAGCGCTGTGGGAGCTCCAACACCAACAGCGCCACACCCAAGTCCCTTATCAAATAATGATATGGGACATTAGCCCTACCAAAATATCTTGTCGCCAAAGGTTCCCGTTCCCGTGTTAACCTTTGCGGTGTTAGTTATTATTATTAAGATTATGAGCATTTTAACGCAAAAACCTTATTTTGCAGGATTTTTCGTCAAAATTCACCCCTTGTTAAATTTTTGAGGACAATACCGTGACAAAAAAATGTACTAGGAGATAGTCCTTTTGCTAAGCTACAAAATGGTACGAATTAAATTCGAACAAAAGGGGTGTAGCACTTTCCTAAATCACGTTTGAAACATGGCGAGCACACAAAATCCGTTCTTCATATTTTATCTAAAGTAGAATTTTTATATGCAAACCTGTAATTCTGACACCGGATTCGTGCTCAGAAAACAATAAAAACGATAGGGTAAACCATTTCCGAGAATAAAATTTAGACGAAATTTTGACCAAAACCATGATACCCACCCTTATGGTCGAAAAATGTGGGGTACCTGGATACTCCCAAAACTCTTAAAAAGATTAAATTAGAACATAGATTTGTATATTGGGGTCTATCACATAAAGAAACTCTGGTATGCATACATTTTTTATGCATCTAGAGTCACTTACGAGTGATTTGTGTCTAAGGTATGTGGGTGTGCGCATCTCAACCTCATGCCACCAAGCGCCCTGGCCCTCGAGCGCGCAGGCTTGAGGGAGAAGGAAAACCCATCTAGACATAATTCCGAGCAAGACTCTTGATCCAAAATGCATGAAAAGATAGCCTTGGTCCCTCTGTTGTTTTAAAAACGTCAATAAGCAGCATTCGAAAACATCAGAAGAGACCAAGGCAGTTTTTTCCAAAAAATCACTTTTCGCCTTTGCGCGCTTATTTTCATTTGCAAAAGCGCGCAAATTTAACGCACCAAAATTTCGTCTGAAATTTTTTTCTCGGAAATGGTCTTCCTAATCTAGTAGAAGGAAATTTCAACCCATAAAGTCATGAATTGGTAGAAGGTGAAAAAACACATTTATGGGTCAGGGGGTAAAATGAATTTTTGCCAAAATTAGTACAGAAGTTCAATGATTTTGAAAAATTTTAAATTGGCGGCACCGATTTCGAACGCACGGCTCTTCAAGTTATTAAAGGACCATTCTGGCGGTGGTCTGGTGGGTCCCCAACAATTCAAAAAATTTTCCTAATCGTTGGATTTCTGTATAGATTTTTTAACATTGGTTTCTAACAAAACTACACCGAAAATTAAGTTCTAGGTTTTTTTGTTAGAAACCAAGTTAAAAAATCCGTACAGAAGAATGATTAGGAAAATTTTTTGAATTGGCGGGGACCCACCAGACCACCGCGTGCATGGTTTTTTAAAATAGCTTTTTTAAAACATAGAAAATCAAAAACTTCGAGAAAAGCTTTTCTGTTTTGAGAAATTGAAAATAGATTGCACAACAAAAAGTGTTCTCACGTTTCTTGAAATGTTATATACATAAGCAATGAGTTTCGTGGATCAAAGCTCTGTGATTAAATAAAAAAATTATTATTCAAAAAGGTATCTCCAGACCAATTTTCTAATGATGAGAAATAAAAAGGAATGTTAGAAATACTGAGAAAAGTGTCTACCGAGAATAATTAGTGAGGTGAAAATTATTTGTCGAGAAAAAAGGTTCTAAAGCAGGGTTCCGATCCAGTGTTTTCGAAACTCAAGGTCAAGTTGAGCCTCAAAGTCAAGCTCAAGGTCAATGCTAAACTCAGGGTCAAGACAAACTTGACCTTGAGTTTGACCTTGAGTTTGACCTTGAGTTTGAGTTTGACCTTGAGTTTGACCTTGAGTTTGACTTTGACTTTGAACGAGTTTTTTTTTTTTTAGTTTGACTTGGAATCGCTATTTTATTTCCTGTATAATTTCATTCGTAATTTAAACATTCTTCTTTCTTGTATAGTTCAAAGAATGAAACAACAGACGAATTTCGAGAAAAAAACTGAGCAACCAATATTTATTGTTCAAATCAAGATAACATCCATAAACTCAGAACTAAACATTTTCCAAGAACATATTACAATAGATAACCAATTGGTGATTTAACAGTTCAAAAGATGTTCTATTCCGATGTCGAGCAGTTGCCAGACCGGCTTGCAAAAACACTCGTTCACTGGTAGCAGGAATGGACAGCACTTCAAGGGCTGATTTCGAGTATTGATTTAATTAATATCTTTCATTTTTAGATTGAGTAATGACCACTCCAAAAAAGCGACGCGTGCTTTCTTTGGCCGAAAAGAAGACAATTCTTGAAGCTGCCGAGACAGAAAGCAACAAGACGAAGCTAGCGGAGCGATTCGGTTTGGCGATAAGCACTCTCTGCGGAATTTTAAAAGAAAAGGACGCCATCCTTGAGGCAATCGATGCAGGCAGCCAAGCAAAACGGGCGCATCTGAAATCAGGCAAACACGATCAAATGGAAGAGGCTCTCATCATTTGGCACAAGCAGGTTCGAAGCCAGAATGTTCCAGTCTTAATGAAGGTTAGCAATTTTATTCATCCATTTTGATTTTAATTCATCTCTTTCAAGAGAAAGCACTCGCTATTGCAGCTCAGTTAGGGATCATCGACTTCAAAGCAAGCACAGGGTGGTTGGACAACTTCAAGCATCGTTACGGGATTCAATTGAAAACAAAGCATGGAGATGCGGGTGCAGTAGACGTCGGATCTCTTCGCGAATGGCAACAGCAAGTACTTCAGGACTCTTTGACAGGTTTCTCGCCGGACGATGTCTTTAACGCAGACGAGACGAGACTATTCTGGCAGCTGCTCCCAAACAAGACAATGGCGACGAAAGGTTAGTTTTATTTTATTTTTTAATCTTATTGATGGTTTTGTATGCAGGCGACAAGTGCATTGGCTGCAAGAACAGTAAGGAGCGGATAACAGTGCTGGTAAGAGCGAACATGTCAGGAACAGAGAAGCTGCCGCTGTTGGTGATCGGGAAGTCAGCCAAACCAAGCTGTTTCAAGAATTTCAAGTTGCCCGTTGACTATGAATCGAATACGAAAGCGGGGATGACCGCTTTGTTCCGCTCTTATTGATATGTTTGCACATAATTTCAGGAGTTCTTTTCGAGGCTTGGCTAAAGAAATGGACAACAAACTAAAGAGGGACAATCGCAAGGTGCTGCTATACCTGGACAACTGCTAAGCTCATCCGCCAAAATTGAAGTTCGACAATATCAGCATCAAGTTCTTTCTGCCTAACACTACATCACTTTCACAGGTTTTTTAATTAAGTTGAGTTGATAATTAACAATAAATCTTCTTTCAGCCAATGGACCAAGGAGTCATTCAGAATCTCGAGGTGCACCGCATCAGTGAACTGGAGGCCGGGAAGAACTTCAAAGTATCATTTCTCAACTCTCTTCACATGCTTCGCCGATCTTGGGGACAAGTAACTAGGGAGACGATCAAGAACAGCTTCCGACACGCCAAATTCATCACCAAGGTGATTTATGCTTTAATAATTCTTTGGTATCTTTAGGAGCGAGCAAATGAAAAAGAGGAAAACGCAGAAATAGAAGCCGATCAAGATGATGAATTCCTTAATGCCTGGAACAATTTGCACGAGCTCGGAGGGATCGACGAGGTTATCGTAATGGAAGACTTTATGAACGTAGACGATCTGGTCGAAACTTGTATGTTTTTCAATAGATAGTGTTTTTATCTTACGTAGGTACTTATAGGTGTAACTAGTGTTGGCAATTGGGGGAAAATCGAGAATCGAGAAAGACAAAGTTTTCGAGAATCGAGATTCTCGACAAAAAATTTTTCGAGAATCTCGACGAGAAACGAGAGAAACACGAGAGAAACCAGAAAGTCCCTTATTCAAACTCCTGACAAACACCAGACAAACAAATTAATAAGTAAAGTTAACATCAGAAAGAGCACGGTTCAGAAAAATGAGCTGCTCGGCATTAAAAAGATCCAACTGACTGAGTTTATAATGGAAGACGTCTCAAGCATGGCTGAACAGCTGCAGTACCACTGCTTCTCTGGTCTTGTCCACCAGCTTCTCGAACTTCTTCTTGTATTCCTCGTGCTGCTTCAGGTGGCGAATAAGTCCAGTCACACTTGCATCCTTCATCTTGAATTCCGACTTCCAATTGATTGCTGTATCAGAGTCTTTCTTCTTTTCGAACAGATCAATCTTCCATATATTGTGAGCCATTCTTTCCTAAACAAACGTATATGATGAAGGCAGATACAACAAGAATATAAGTACAGATACTGTTTCTCGATTTCAATTTTTCCTTTCTCATTTATCTTTCTCATTTTTCCTTCTCATTTATTTTTCCTTTCTCATTTATTCCTTTCTCATTTATACAGTAGCATATAAATTCTCATAAATATGCATTTGTCCTAGCAGTTACAAGTAAAAACGTAAGCGAAGCAGTGCGTAAGGTAAAAGAAAAAAATTCGTGTCAAGATAAAATTTCTCGAAAATGTCAAGAATCTCGACGAGAAAGGAAAAATTGAAATCGAGAATCGAGAAAGGCAACATTTTCGAGACGAGAAACGAGAAATTCTCGAAATTTACTCGTCTCGATGCCAACACTAGGTGGAACCCTCACACTGGATGAAATTGTGGAGGATGTTTCAAGAAACGAAGAGGAAAGTAATGTGAGCGACAGCGAGGCTATAGACGTCGAAGAAGTTGAAGTGGAGCAGCGCCGATCAGCCGAGTCGAAGCTCAGAGGCATTTGGAATTCATCCGCCGATACGATCGGTCCCCGGGTACGTTAAATCGACACTTGACTGTATATATCACCAGAACCCTCAAGTACAACATCTTGGCCTTTTTAAGCACAAACACGTATACCGTATTTCCTCTAATAAGCGTCCACCCTAACTTCAAGTAGTCTGAAATTCCTGTTTTCATTTACTGTTTGAGCTGTGTAAAAAGTGCTTGTGAGGGATTTTAAAAATCTAACAGGCATTTTTTATACAGTTCAAACAGTAAATGAAAACAGAAGTTTCAGACCACTTGAAGTATGAAAAAATAAACGAAAAAATAAGCGCCCATGGGCTTTTATTAGAGGAAATACGGTAATTTAACTTGCTTCTAAAAAAATTTCTCGCCTTCCAAATTAGGGTGGATTTTTCTGTTCAAGCTTAATTTCCTGCTATTTTTCGGCAAACCCATGAAATTTTTTTCACTAGAACACTTAAGTCAATATCTCAACTTTCTTTTGAGCACAAGAACATTGAAATAATGGTGGAATAATTATCTAATTGAAATAGTTATCTACGGCCTGGCTGTATTTTTTTAGCCTGGCTGTAGTTGAAACTCAGGAAACTTTTTGGGCGTTCAGCCGAACAAGGCTCAGTTGCTGTATTTAGCCCTGCATCGATTAATCCATCACATCCATCACAATAGGGTACCCAGAAGTATAAAGAGGGGTGGGTCACGAAGTGCGCGCCTAGCTTAGTGGATTAGCTAGCTACTATTTTGACCATTTCAACAATGAATACAAATTAAATTCCTGAAATCTTCAAATTAGGATCACTGATTACTAAATTGTATCGGTTAATATCTCATTATCATCGGCTCTAGTCCACAATTGGTATCAAAAATTTACCTCGGTCACCTCTCTTAATTTTCTACAGCTTTTGGGCAACCAAATTTCTAAACCAAATTTCTTACCAAATTTCTACTATAATCTACTATTTTTCAAAAAAATTCGGGCGGAAAAGCCGAATTTCATTGAAAAATAGTAGAAATAGTGCGCGACTAATTCTACTAATAGTAGAAAATGTGTGGTTGCTTCAATTTTGAAAGTAACATTCTGAAAACAGTGTTAGAAAAACAATAAGGTCGACCAAAGCAAAAGCTGTAAAATAACAACAGGGGAACCAAAAAAAACCTTTGGTACTAATTGTAGGTCTCATGATCTTCACTTATTAGTCTCACACTTAAAAGTTGATAACATTTATTAAGGTTCAAAACGCAGTCCTTTTGTCTTTAAAAAATAGTGATCATCAAATACTTTAATGAGATAAAATTTTGTAATCTGCATCAATAGTAGTCGTAGTCAGCCAGTTTCATTCGGCATGCAAACGGCTGAAAGAAAGCTATAAGTATTTTTAGTCTTTGTATTACAGTCCGACCTGGATAACCCGACACCTCTCAAGTTCGTTCCCGCCTTGGGTCCCACACTTTTTTAACCTCGATTTTTGAAATTTTTTGCCAAATGTGATTTGCCAATCTATTCCAAAATATCGCAGGGATTCTGAAACCCTTTTTTGAAACAAGAAGACAAGAAAATCAGGTGTCGGGTTGAAAATCAGATGTCGGGTTATCGAGATCCACGGGTCTTTATGGCAAAATAATAGATTTTGGAAAAACGACCGGCTAAATCAGAATCCCTGCGATATTTTTAGAATAGACTGGCAAATCACATTTGACAAGAGATTTGAAAAATCGAGGTAAAAAAGTGTCGGACCCAAGACGGGAACGAACTTGAGGGGCTGTCGGGTTATCCAGCTTCAACTTTAGTTTACCAAGCAGTGTTTTTGAAAATGACAGTGACATCTGACACTGACGTCAGCTGACAATTTAAACTGACACTGACAGTGACACTGACATTTGAAAAGTGACACTGACGTCAGTGTCACTGTCAGTGTCATATCTTCTTTTCCTTTTCTCTTCTTTCTTTTTAATTTTCTTCTAAATTTGTGGATTGTAGAAAAACCTGCATTTTTCTCCACGTCCTTCTTGTCCTTTTACATTGAAAACTGACAGTGACAGTACGCCAAAAGTGACAGTGACACTGACTTTTTAATGTCAGTGTCAGCGTCACTGTCACTTTTGGCGAACTGTCACTGTCAGTGTTACTGTCATGTCACTTTTCAGTTTTTTCTCCCCAAATGTCACTGTCATTTTCAAAAACACTGTTACCAATTGCGTGTTACAGCCGGCATCATTGAGTTTGCCTTGGCAAAAAGTGTTCCACTCCACTGTTTGGTCACACAACATCACACAAGCTTCTTTGTAGTGTTCAATCTCCAGTCCATTTGGCTCTTGAATCAATTGTCTAGTAGTGGAATTAGTGTAGCTAGCCCAGTAGTGGTTGTATGGAATGAATTCGGGCAGATCAGTTTTGTCCAAGAAGACAAGAGTGAAGCGATTGGCTGCACCAAATTCAGCAATAGCAGTAGCATTGTGGCGCAGACCAACCCAATGAGGCAGACTAGAGTTGCTGTCGAGGGGAGTTAATGAAATCAAACTCGTCCTGGTTGTTGAATGAAGCCAAATGGGTGTGCTCACCGTAGCCTTGGCACTGTTGTTCAGCTTCGTAAAAAAGCAAAGCAGTGGAAAACTTCTAGGAATAATAAGGTTGTTTTTTGAAAGCAAATGATTCTTTTTTGGTGCTTGACGGATTTTTCAATCAAGGCAGCGACTCGTAAACTTTCTTTTTTCTTATAAGACTTCGATGAAGGCTTTGAACTTTCCCACCCTTCTACTCAGACTTTTTTAAATACCGAAATCAACTTCTAAAATAATTAATTCTGGTCAACAAAATAATAGCATAGCAAGGCTTTTGAAATAGAAAAGTTTCAGGCTGATTCAAACTCGAGATGCTCGAGTGCCATAACTCCAAATACAAATATAATTGACACCTTTTCAAAAAAGTTTCATTTGACCAAACTGAAAAAAATTCAGCCGAAAAGTCGGAAAAATCTGATTTCAACTTCCGATCTGATTCGATTCTTCGAAAATTTGCAATTTTCGACTTTCTATCCGATTCCTCCAAAAAGTCCGACTTTCGACTTTCAATCTGATCCGATTCTTCAAAATGTTTGATTTCAATCAACTTTTCGATACTTTGAGTCGAAAGTTTCGATCCTTTGTCAACCCTAGTCACATCTTTAAATTATACAGACCTGAGTGTAATGGTTTTTTTTGGTTGGTTTTTGCCTCCTTCGTCATATAAAGTCATATTACAGTAGTAAAACAAACCTTGTAACAAGTGTTGGAAGCTAGATGATGGGACCAGCCAGACAAGCATTCCATTCTTTCAACACCACTACTTGTTGTGCTTTCAGTCACAGAAGTGGTAGAAGTTTCAAACTTAGAATTAGATATGTTTTCAGTCCTAGAACTAGAAGCTACACTCCTAGAAATGCTCACAGTGCTTGGCTCAGTGTTAGAAGCGCTTGAGGTAGTCAATTCTGAAGTAGGTTCAAGAGTGATCATTGAGTCATGAACGTGCTGAGGCTTTGCTTTGCACACATAACCCTGAATATTAGTAAATAAAAATTTACAATTTGCTTTTCTTTATAATTAAGTAGTATGAATGTTTTAATTTTTCGGTGGAAATTTATAAAATTTGATGTTTAAAACTAGGGTGGTGCGTTTACGGTTAATTTATCACTACCCGGTTTTCGGTTAACCGCATTTTTTCGTACCCGGTTTTCGGTTTCGGTTAATTGGGCAAAAACTGGTCCGGTTCGGTTAACCGACCGTGCACCACCCTATTTAAAACCATAATTGCACTTTTCCTGAAAACAAAAAATAAAATATTACCACTAATTCATTTCCACAGTTTGAATCTTTCATCAGCGTTGAATTGTAAACAAATTGAATACATTGAGGGCGACCATGATTTCCATTAGGCTCAATACCATACGCAGAATATTTTAGTTTATTAGGTTCCCAATAGTGGTCGTAATCCTCTTCAGCAAATACAAACTCTGATGTGCCATCGATGAACCACAATTCGAAGCGATTCATTTCCATGGGCAGGATTTCTTCCCTAGGTATGCCATTGTGCTTCATGCCAATCCAATACTCGTTTTGGTAGTCCATGTTAGCCAGAAAGTCATACTCTTCCATGCTAGAAAAAGAAGCTAGATGAGAATTGTTAGCAGCTTGTTGGCAACTGGCTTCAGCTTCATCAAACGACAACTTTTCTTCAAATTTCTAAAATACTCTTTATGGTATTGTACTCTGTTGGAGTTTGTAAACCTTGTAGCATTTTTCAGTACTGCTATGAAAAGTCCATCCATCCAAACATTTGCGTTTAGCAATTGAGGCTGGATCAACTGTTCTGGTATCATCTTGGAGTTTTGATGCTGCTTGAATTTGTATCTTGCACACATAATTGGGCTAAATTACACAATCTTAGAGTCAAACTTCAACTCAAGTGCGATTTTTTTCTATTGCTCAATATTTCTATTGCTAAATATTAGTTTAGTAAATATTAGTTTAGATTGATGCTAGTGTTAATGTGGCAGGTTTTTTTTAGCGAATACGGTGACCTACTCGGCGGACTTCGCAAAAGGTGTCAATCAATTTCCTCCAAAGGCGAATACATCCATATTCAGTGCCTTTATTTCCGCTAGGCTGTTCTCTATGCGTCCAATAATGCTCATAGTCTTGTATTGAGAAGTCGAAAGCAGGTGTGCCATCAACATTCCACAGTTCAAAGCGGTTTTCACCGTCACTAGCTGCATTTTCTTTTGGAGTGTTGTTGTGCTTCATTCCAATCCAAGCACTTACATCATCCTCTTTATCTCCAACTATTTGAGAGAGTAAGTCATACTCTTCCATGCTAGAAAAGGAAGCTAAGTGAGCATTTTTGTCGATTTTTTGGCAATTGGTTTCAGCTTCATTGAAAGTCACCTTTTCGGTGAACAGCTAAAGCAAATTTTTAGATTTGTAAAAGACACCATTGAAACCTGGAAAAAGCTTTGAGACTTCTTAAAAAAGGTCCAGCCTTCTAATTCATCCTCACAATAAGTTAATTGGAGCACAAAAAAAAGATAGACCAAGAGCAAGTCTTGGCCATTGCAACACATAATTCTGAAATGAAAAACAATGGTTTACAGCAAATATTTTGCACATTTTCTTTCACCGAAAAAAAAGCGAATGGTGTTTATGGTTGGCGAAAGAAAATTTTCGATGAATCAAGACGATGGAAAAACTGAATCAACAAGAATAAAAAAAATGCAACTTAAAATAGAAATTGCAATATTCAAAAACTAGCTTTGCTGGCGCCTCGGCACTTTTTCAAAAGTGTATGAAAAGAAAAATCTTCGTACATGTCACATTTGAAAAGCTCCCAAATTTTGACATCCACATTTTTCCATAGTTGGTTAAAATTACAAACAACTGCCTTCACATGTTCGAACATTAAAACTCACCCCCACCGTTTTGATTTAGCACAATACTTTTCTTAACAATAGCTATACCACTATAAAACAACGCACAAATATAAAATCGAGAAAAGTACTGCGTTTCAATTCAAACTGAGACATTTTTACACGCTTGTCACTGTTATTTTGATAACTTTTCATTGAAGGCAACAAATAAAGGTAACAATAACAGTGGGTGAGTAACAAAAAGTTTAGCATCGCTTTGAAGATCAAGTAGATTTGTTCACCTGAGACTGATTTTTCTTTGAGAAATCGAGATGTGCTTTTCCGCCAAATTCTTCGCCAAATTGATTTCTCTCTGTTCTTTTTGCTTTGGCGCTGAGCTCGAACTTCCTTGGTGAAGAACGGATTGA
>JAMRYI010001402.1:0-27009 GCA_029231635.1 Ditylenchus weischeri
TTTGCAGAGTCTGTTACGCAATGCGAATCTTCTCCACAGAGAATTAAGACATAATTTGGCAATGTATCGCAATCCTGGATTACTAGCATCTTGTTTTCATCTAGAGTAACACCAAATCTGTCAATTGTTTCTTTCAAAAAAATTTCTCGTTCTTCAGGTCTGACAGAAATTTTATTGTCCCTCAAAATTTTATTTTTGATTATTTTGGAAAAAGTTACGATCATCATCGTAAAAGTGTCGATTTCGAGTCAAAATCAAGGAAAATCTAGGGAAAATCGTTGTTTGAGCACAGAAATAAAAGTTTGTCTCAAAATTTTTTTGATAAGAAGTTATAGACCAAAGCAATATTCGAAAGCTCTTGAATTTTCCTACAAAATGGCATGCTGACCATTTTCTTTTTTACTTCTTCTGATTTTAACCATCCTTTTTTCAGCTCTATATTATTCTGAAAAAATGGTATGAAAAAATTGCATAATTTCAAAAAATGACTGGTAAAATCATAATCTTTGCACTTCTTACATCATACACTTCTAGCTATAAAATCGTATTGTTAGGGGGTGAATTGACTTAAAATGTTTTCTAAAATCTCGTTTTAAATTGTATAATGGCCGAGGAGATAACTGAGGTGCAATTTCTAAAAATTTATTCTAAAGTATCAACAACGTTTTCGAAAAATGACACAAGTGCATCTTTAAACCAAAATTTTCACATACTTATGTCATAAATATCTCAACGATATGTCATGAGAAAGTTGCATTTCAAAAGATGTGTTTTGTAATTTTGAAGAAGCCGGCTGTATTGGGTTTCGATTTTATTTGTTTCGAAATGTGCGAGCTTGAAAAATTCCTGTTTTCGGGTTTTTCCGTTTTCGAATATTTCTGTATTTGAGAGCTACTTTCGAGACTTTTTTTACGCAAAATTATTTTTCAAAAACATACGTTTTCAAAATAATTTTGACGTTTAATTTTTTTATGAATATATACTTTCATGAGTTTTTTTGGGTATCCACCTGGATAGCCTAAAAATGAAATTTTCCAAAAAAAATAAAAACAAACCACTTTTCAACTTAAAATTATATAGGATATTTGGTTAGTTAGGACCAAATATTTTTGCTGCAAATTCAAATCAACTACATTTTGCTGAAAATTCCGTTTTACCCCTTTTATTTGAGAAAACAACATGGGCTTGTTTGCCGTGATTTTGCACCAGAATATAATGACCTGCCAGAGGGTACTGTTAGTGTTAAGGTGCTTTCAGTGTAGAAAAACTGTTTAAAATGATTGCAATTTCATTGAGAAAATTTACTGAGAAGTTTTGATAACAGTCGGGTGCAGTCAATTTGTTTTCTAATATACAAAGTCTTATGTGGATGTTAGTATTCTGTTTGCAATTCAGATTAGCAAGAAGCAACATAAATCAAGACGCATCTATTTTTATACCAAAGTTCGGGTATGTTACATAAAACATTTACAGTGACTTTATTAACTATTTAAAATTTCAAATTTAGACAATAATCATGGAAGGTGAGCAGAATGGAACAAGGATCTAGCTCAAATGTTAATAGTTGACGTTTGATGAATAGATCCACTATAAAAATTTCAAAAGAAAATTTCAACTAAAAAAACGACTCTAAAATTCTTGCACTCTTTTTTGAAAACAACCTTACAAAATTTGAAAAAACTCAATTTTTTGCACATTTTCCATTTACCCTTAATGTCGAATTTTACACTTTACAGGCAGGCCAAAGCATATATTAGGCAGGATAATGTTTCTAAAGTATTGGGTTGGACAGTGGGTATGGGTACCACGATAGTGAGTAAGAGGTACCATGAAAGTGAGCAAGGGTACCAGGGGGAGGGTAGGTGCGCTAGTAGAGGGGGTAGGTGCGCCAGGAAAGTGAGTTGGAGTAACAGGACAGTGGGTAGATGTGCCAGGCGAGTGGGTAGATGTATCAGAAGAGTGGGTAGCTATGCCATTTCAGAAGAGTTGTTAGTACTCCCAGTAGGCCCTATCCCTCAAGGGGGGGGGAGGTGATTTGCTTTGGTCCCCTTATGGATTTGTTGTGGCTTTTCAAGCTTAGGCAAGGGTTAATAAGCGTATGTTAGGATCGACTCGAATATGTTTCTTGAACAAAAAAAAGTATGAAAAAATTGTTCGAGCCTATCCTAACGTACTAATTAAGACAAAAAAAACTCTCTTATTGTAGAAAAGGCCTTTTTGAAAAATAGGGTCTTTTACCCGCAATAAGATTCAAAGGTTAGCCGAACTTTGTTTTAAACTAAAATCTTTTTTGTAGTTCAAGAAATATGTTCGAGTCTGTCCTAACATACGGTGGCCAACCATTAATTGAGGCTAAGCCTAAAAAGCCATTAAAAGGGATAGGGGCGCCAGGAGAGTAGGTAGGTATGTCAGGAGAGTCACACACCACCTGAAAAAAAATTGTCAGGAGACAAAAGATGGATTGTAAGCAGGAGTACCAGAAGAGTGGGTAGGTTTGCCAGGAAAGTGAGTATCATGCTAATTTGAGTTGTTAGTTTTTTTTTGGGTGTGTCTGCATGTGCAGCACTTCACATCTTATGCCGCACATCCTCGCAGATATTAATGCCAAACTTATCCTCTCCATTACAGTTGGGGCATGTGACTCTGGCAGAGATCATGTTGATGGTGTGCTCTGTCACTCCATTTTTTCTCAAAGTACCGTCCAATAATTTTTAATTCACGGTGCCGTGCCGACAAAAACTTAAAAACTTAAACAATTATACGAAACAGAAATGAGAGAGAGATTTTAGGAAACAGAGATTATACGAAACGGAAATTGTGAAAACTGATTAGTAAGGATAAAAAAGGGGACTTTCTTCTACGAAATGGCATGTAATACTACGCCACAAATATTTCACATTAGGACAAAAATTCAATGAATAAAAAACACTCAGAACTTATCCCTCAACCCAATAATTATTAAACTTTTTTAGATACTACCTGTTCCAGAGGAGACGGTAACGGTGAGTGATTACATTAAAATTGTCTCGTTAATTTAAAACTTTTGTTTTATACGCTCTTGACAAGTACGATAGAGGTGTCGATAGGCGCCTGTTCACCTTAGTAAAAAAATCTTTTTGAAAGCGACAATCAGTAGAAAAATTCAAACCTTTCTTATAACAATTAACAATTAATTAACAATTAATCAACAATTAACTGTATTTTTGAATAATGATTAAACATTTTTAAAATACGTTCGACTTAAATAGAAAGATTAAAATTTCTTTCTAAAATTTCGGCTTCCCTCACAGAAAATTCAGGACAACCAGACACAAAAGCATATTTGATAGTTTCAGTCATAGTGTTGGAATTAATTTGTCATCAAAAAACAATTCAGTTTGCTTGGTATGAAGCAAGCACCCATTTAAAAAGAAATATCACTTGAATATCAAAACACAGGTGTAGTGATAAAAATAAAAAAAATTGCGTAGCCCCATTATATTCAAAATGTTAACTTTTGACTAGAGACAGAAAAGTGCCTTCGGGGCGGGTTTCGGGTCGGGGTCTTACTCTGTTGTACTGTTCGGAGTCGGTATTTTTACTCTGTTGTACTGTTCGGGGTCGGGGTTTTCAAGGTCTTTCGAGGCGGGCCCAGCGCGGCCTCGAGCCTAATTGCTGGGTTTTTTCTATCATTATTCTGAAGTCTCACATGGGACGAAGTAATTTGAAGAATAGGCTGAATGTAGGCTCATAAACAATCGCAAAGGTAGATTAGCGCAAGAGATATGATGCACGACGTTTTTATCCAGTGATGAGAGCTCTCCTAAAAAACTAAAAACTAGCCAGAGAGCGATTGAAGAACACAAAATCACTTTTTGGCAGAACCCTACAAACTTTTCCATCGAAAAAATCGCAAATGGTGATAAAGAGGATTTCAACAAACAGATTAGAATGTACTGAAAATATTGGATTCAGCGTTCAAAACTAGAATATACCGTTTTACAGGCCGTCTTTACAGTGTGGCTTTAATTGCCGTGGCGGGTCAATAGAGGGTGGCTTCCATCGGTCGTCTTGATGAACGCTTCTTCCATAAGAGTTATCGCACTGAACCCAATATCTCGAACCAATGATGATTTGCAACAAAAACGTTGACCTTTCAACAAAACGGAGCCCCTTCTCATTGCGCCTATGAGACACAGAACTGGATTACAGAGAATCTCCCAGACTTCATCAAAGTGGTTCCTCATCACACGAACACGATTGGTGACTGGCCGCCCAACTCTCCTGATCTGACTGTGATGGACTACTTTGTGTGGCCTGGATATAATTATATGAAAATTTTTTACCTGTACATACATATTTATTCATAAAAACACACATGTTTTGACGCTACTCGTTTCTACAACCACAACACGTAACACGAGTCGCGTAACAAACTTTCAAAAGTTTCCACAACAACTATTTTAATTTCAATACTCAACATGACCGCGAGAATCTAGAGAACATTTTGATAATCAGAACTACCAAAGTTCATATTTAAATTTTTGAGAAATCGAATAAAGTAAGTCACGTAACACGCTGTTACGTGAATTACTTCTGTTTATTTATCAAAACCTTACATATGGACCACCGAATTTCTGATTTTCAAAATGTTTTCTGAATTCTAGCGGTTATTTTGAGTATAAAATGACTACAGGTTGCAATTAAAATAGTTGTTGTGGAAACCTTTGAAAGTTTGTTTTGCGACTCGTATTTCGCTGGAGTCTGATTAGAACTTATAGAAGCTGAATAGAAATAAAATTTCAAAACACGCTTAAAGACTGTTCTGGTAAAAAAGCTTTTTCTGGCGCAGTTTTTTTTCTTTGTCAAACGGTACATGCTGATAGCTAAAATTACCTATTCACATTTTTCATTGCATAGTTAGGAGTCAAATTTTAAGAGAGTGATCTCTTGGTGTGCAATAGCGATTTTTCGGTATCTTTTTTTTACCATATTACCTACCTAGAAGTGAAGTACCCATGAAGTGAACATGGATTTTTGAGATATGGCCTCTTTAAGCCTTGAATGCGCACTGTCCTATACAGGGTGACAAAAAAACAGTCACATTTTTGAGAAATTTGCAAACTGTTTTTTTGTGTCACCCTGTAAATAAGACAAATTTTAAAATGCCATTTTTAAAATGCCATTCCATGACAAATGATTAATTTCTCAGAATTTTTGTTCAAGTTGTAGAAAAGGGATGAATTTTGTTAGTTACAAGAAAAACCAACAAATTATGTAACATTCTCAAAAAAGTCTTGTCCAAAAAGACCAAAATTCACGTTTTTGAAAATTTTTTTTCTCGATCTTCTGAAGAAAAACTCATAATTTTCTCCCAAAAACAGAATTTCTCAGCCTGTAGTATTTATTAAAAAGCGGACATTGAAATCTTTGGTGCTGGCTGAAAAAAACATGTTTGAAGTTTGTCCCATATATGCGACAGTGCGCAAGGAGGTGTATCAGGTATTTGTATGGAAAAATTGCATAATTTCAAAAAATGACTGGCAAAATCATAATCTTTGCAATTTCACATTGGTGAATAAACTAGCGAAAATCTTCAAAAATAACAAAAGATGTGCTTCCTCCAGGCAGGAACGAATCTGAATGATGATCTATGCGCACTGTCTCATATATGAGTCAACTCCCTCGTGCACTGTGACAACCAAATACTGCACTTTCACGTCAAATTTTGGTGTTTTTGTAATATTCATATTTGACCTGTAATCAAATGTCGTTTGTTTTTGCAAAAACGTGTTTTTCGGATTTTACAAGCCATTTTATGTCGCCATCCCAAATCTCGAAAAACAAATTTTATATCACAAGAAAGCCTACACTTCTAGCTATAAAATCATATTGTTAGGGGGTGAATTGAATTAAAATGTTTTCTAAAATCTCGTTTTAAATTTTATAATGGCCGAGGAGATAACTGAGGTGCAATTTCTAAAAATTTAACTCTAAAGTATCAACAACGTTTTCGAAAAATGACACAAGTGCATCTTTTAACCAAAATTTTCACATACTTATGTCATAAATATCTCAACGATATGTCATGAGAAAGTTCGTCATCTGCGTTTTTCTGCATTTCAAAAGATTTGTTTTGTAATTTTGAAGAAGCCGGCTGTATTGGGTTTAGATTTTATTTGTTTCGAAATGTGCGAGTTTTTATGAATAAGTACTTTCATGAGTTTTTTGTTTGAAATGTCGTGTGTTCATAAATAAACCATTTGGGTCACAATGCAACGCTAATGTTTTGCTGACATGGTTTTTCGAAAAATGACCTAAGCAACTAACCCACTTTAACCCATCCGGTCTACCACCTTCAAATGGATATACACTTAAATAGCCTGAAAAAAGAAGAAAATAAAATCCATTTATTGTGACGTGAAGTTGTGTAGGCAATTGGGTTTGTAAAAACAAAAATTGCGATTTCAGCCACTACAACTCCAAAACCTTGGGCATTTACCCATTGGTTAGGTGGGTGGTATCCACCTGGATAGCCTAAAAATGAAATTTTCCAAAAAAAATAAAAACAAACCACTTTTCAACTTAAAATTATATAGGATATTTGGTTAGTTAGGACCAAATATTTTTTTGCTGCAAAATTCAAAGCAACTACATTTTGCTGAAAAATTCCGTTTTACCCCTTTTTATTTGAGAAAACAACATGGGCTTGTTTGCCGTGAGATTTTGCACCAGAATATAATGACCTGCCGAGAGGTACTGTTAGTGTTAAGGTGCTTTCGAGTGTAGAAAAACTGTTTAAAATGATTGCAATAATTTCATTGAGAAAATTTACTGAGAAGTTTTAGATAAAAGTCGGGTGCAGTCCATTTGTTTTCTAATTATGCAAAGTCTTATGTGGATGTTAGTTTTATTCTGTTTGCAATTCGAATTAGCAAGAAGCAACATAAATCAAGACGCAGCATCTAATTTTTTATACCAAAGTTCGGGTATGTTACACATAAAACATTTACAGTGAGCTTTATTAACTATTTAAAATTTCAAATTTAGACAATAATCATGGAAGGTGGAAGCGAATGGAACAAGGATCTAGCTCAAATGTTGTATAGTTGACGTTTGATGAATAGATCCACGATAAAAATTTTAAAAAAATTTCAACTAAAAAAAACGACTCTAAAATTCTTAAACTCTTTTTTGAAAACAACTTGACAAAATTTAAAAAAACTCAATTTTTTGCACATTTTCCATTTACCCTTAATGTCGAATTTTGCTCACTTCAGGGTGGGGCAGCGTATATTAAGACGGACTCAAACCTGTTTTTAAAGTATTGGGTTGGACAGTGGGTATGGGTACCACGATAGTGAGTTAGAGGTACCATGAGAGTGAGCAAGGGTACCAGGGGAGAGGTAGGTGCGCTAGTAGAAGGGGTATGTGTGCCAGGGTAGTGAGGTGGTTGGTGGTGGATTTGCCTTGGTCCCCCTATAGATTTGTTGTGGCTTTTTGAGCTTAGGCAAGGGTTAATAAGCGTATGTTAGGATCGACTCGAATATATTTCTCGAACTACAAAAAAGTATGAAAAAATTGTTCGAGCCTATCCTAACGCACTAATTAAGACAAAAAACTCTCTTATTGTGGAAAAAGGCCTTTTTGAAAAATAGGGTCTTTTACCCGAAATAAGATTCAAGGGTTAGCCGAACTTTGTTAAAATAAAGTAAAATCTTTTTTGTAGTAAAGAAATATGTTCGAGTCTGTCCTAACATACGGTGGCCTACCATTAACTAAGGCTAAGCCTGAAAAGCCATAAAAAGGGATAGGCCGCCAGGAGAGTAGGTAGGTATGTCAGGAGAGTCACACACCACCTGAAAAAAAAAATTGTCAGGAGACAAAAGATGGATTGTAAGCAGGAGTACCAGAAGAGTGGGTAGGTTTGCCAGGAAAGTGAGTATCATGCTAATTTGAGTTGTTAGTTGTTTTTTTGGTGTGTCTGCATGTGCAGCACTCCACATCTTATGCCGCACATCCTCGCAGATATTAATGCCAAACTTATCCTCTCCATTACAGTTGGGGCATGTGACTCTGGCAGAGATCATGTTGATGGTGTGCTCTGTCACTCCATTTTTTCTCAAAGTACCGTCCAATAATTTTTAATTCTCGGTGCCGTGTCGACAAAAACTTAAATACTTAAACAATTATACGAAACAAAAATGAGAGAGGGATTATAGGAAACAGAGATTATACGAAACGGAAATTGTGAAAACTGATTAGTAAAGATAAAAAAGGGGACGCCACAAATATTTCACATTAGGACAAAAATTCAATGAATAAAAAAACTCTCAGAACTACTCCCCTTCAACTTTTTCAGTTACTACCTGTTCGAGAGGGGACGGTACCGGTGAGTGATTACATTAAAATTGTCGATTCATTGTATGATTGTAGATTCATCGTGCGTTCATCAATAAAAAGAAAAGAGTATTCAAATGCATTTGCAGAAAAAAAATGTACATCTCAGAGGACGTATTAATTAAACACGTTAAGTAAGCAAAATTATTTCAAAAAATCAAAACATTATGAAATCTTGTTCATTGCTTTTGAAAAAACAAAAAAAATTTTTTTAAATAACTTGCCTTTTTAAAATTAAGTGTTTTAACTCTACGATGACAGTGGATTCAATGTTACCTTAGACTAATTATTACCAGTTTATGTTGATTTTATTGTTTATAAATACCTACCCTCTTTCCTGGCACATTTTCCACTATCCTAGCACGCCTACCTACTTTCCTGACATACTTACCTACTTTCCTGGCCGACCAGCTTACCTATTTCACCCCTGAATAATGTATAATATACTCTCCTAAACACTCAGTTTACTTCACTGTTACACAGGGTCCCCAGATGAAAATAAAATAAAAAAAGGAGACGGGGTTAAATAAAAAAGGAGACGGGCCAAAAAAACGGAAAATACCAACGTGTGCGGTACTTCTACAACTATCAATCAATTTGCTCTTCATTTGCTGCCCAAAATTCTTCATTCGTTCAACAAACTAAAAGGACCAATGATTAATGAGCCTAGTACTTCTCCAAACTCCTAATCCGTTGATGCGGATTCCAATTCTTCATCAGGTGGGCGAACATTTCCGGGCAGCTGTAGTCGGAATTTGCTTGATCTGAAGAAGCGCCTTGACCGTCTCGACACTCAGCAGATTCCGTTTCTTCATCTATTGGGCAGCGCAGAGTGAGAAGTTCCTTTATGGCTCTATCACAATTGAAGGTGTAAATGTAAATGTAAGTGTAAGTGTAAATGTAAGTGTAAATGTAAGGTGTCTTCACAATACCAAAAATATTTACACTTACACTTACATTTACACTCATGGTTTCACAATACCAATGTAAGTGTAAATGCAAAGTTTTCACTTATTTTCGTTTTTATTGCTAAATATGTGTTTTTTTTAACAAATATGGATTTTTAAAAACAAATATGGATTTTTAAAAACAAATATCGATATTTTTATCTGAAATACTAATGAACTATTCTCGGTTGACAAGCCACTCTTCATACTCACTACAAATTTTGTTATGTCTTTTTGAATTCCAAGAGAGTTTTCGGCTGCTCTGCGTTCTGGATTCGCTTGTAAATCTCATCAACCGTCTTTGCACTGAAGAGATATCTACGCTTGGAGACAGAGTTGATCTTATAAGGTTGCAAGGATAGCCTCCTCAAATTCTTTCTTGCGTGTTGGAACTGGTGATGCTTCACTTGTTGGACGATTCAGGCGAGTCCTAGTAGCTGTCTAAACCAAGAGCTGTCATGGATGTCTACTTCATGTTCCTCTTCTAATTCAATAGACTCATAGCCAGAGACGAGAGTGTCTTAATACACTAATTTTATGATAATTTTATCTTTTAATAATTTTTCTTAATTTTGCCTATTTATTTCGGTGATTGAAGACCTACAATAGTCTTATTTTTAAAAAGGTCTTTAGACATCTTATGAATAAAGATCAGTAAATATTATGCTTATTAAATTTGCTTACGAAGGGCTTCTTCCAAATATGGATTGAAAAAGTCATCTTCTCGAAAAAATATGGAGGAGGAAATTGTGCTTGACAGAGTAGTGCAGCCTTCAGAGCTTGGCCTGGTATAACAGTGACTGAAAATAGAACGAGAGGCCGTAGTGCAAAGGAAATCCGCAAGAAGCTTGTTGAATTTTTAATGGTGCCAGTAGTGTGGATTTCAAGAAAATATGATTTGATTGAGGTTTGATTAAAATATCATTAATGAAAACTTCCACTACTAGCAGTTAAAATTCAAAAATATATATTTGTTGATAATAAGCAGGATTTTAGCAATAAAAATTAATAAGTAAAATATTTGCATTTACATTTACATTTGTATTGTGAAGGGTAGAATGTATGTAAATGTAAGTGGTGTAAATAAGTGTAAATGTAAGGTGTCTTCACAATACCAAAACATTTACACTTACACTTACATTTACATTTACACCTTCAATTGTGATAGAGCCATTACACGAATGCTGTGGAGCTGTGAAATTCCTAGAGCTGCGAAATGAGCATTTTGAAATTACCCCGAATACTTTCCTATTCCAATATATTTATATAAAAAGTATAAAAAGAGCTCTATTAAAAGAATAGATTAAAATTTATTTTTCATTTTTCGACAACAACCTTAAAAGTTTAGTATCAAAAATACAAAAATTAAGCATATAATTTGAAGTGAAACTCGGTTTTTGTAATATTTGAAACTTTTAGTGAACAAAATGAGGGAAATTCAGAATGTCGAGTTTGTAAAATGAAATTTTCTATCGATAGAGATCTGGAACTACACTTTGAACAATTTCATCCAGAAGAGGTAAGAAAAAGACTGCTATTTTAGCTTGCGCAGTCATAATATTTTTGACTAAAAAACCATGATACCCATCTGTGATTCGAAAATTTTTTCACCATAAAAACATGTTTTCTACGGTTTTCAGTGTGTTTTAATGCATTAGAAGCTGCTTTTTGGCGATTTAAGAAGAAGTACAGGAACTTTTTTACTTTTGGGGAAATGTGGGGGGTTTTAATGTAGGGATGGTTAAAGGAGTGTGTTGGCGAATTTTTTTACTGATTCGTAAATCATGTTTAAACGACTCCTAGGTAATTTTTGAAACGAGCTTGAAACGAGAAAAAAAGCAATTCTATAATTTTTTTGCGTAAAAAATAAGGTTCTTGTCGGTTATGGGGACTACCTCTAATTAGGAATCACCTTTTTGGATGCTGATTATGGTGATGAAGGTGATTGTGGTTGACATAATCACCTTCATCATCATGACCGGAATCAAAAAGAACCCATATAGATAGTCCCTAATTAGAGGTAGTCCGGATATAAAAGGCCACCCCCTCAAGTTCGTTCCCGCTCAGGGTGCGACACTTTTTCACCTGCATTTTCGAGGCCTTCTTCCAAATCTGATTCGTGAGCCTGATCAGTAGAATCGTAGGGATTCCGATTTTACCGGTCATTTTTAAAAATGTTAAAAGTTTTGTGCGGCTCTTGATATAGGACCACTTTTTTTGAAAATAGGGTGGTCTTATATCAGAGCCGCGCATCTGAGTGGCAAAAGTTATAACATTTTTAAAAATTACCGGTATGATCTCATTCCCTATGATTTTTCTGATTAGGCTCACAAATTAGATTCGGCGAAAGTTTTCGAAGATTGAGGTGAAAAAAGTATCGGACCCTAAGCGGGAACAAATTTTTTGGCATGGCCTTAGATCGACGTTATTGTATTTTTCAAAAATAAACACTTTTGAGCCTATAAGCAAACAATTTAATAGCCCTTATAAAGTGGAAATGACTCCTAGGTAATTTTTATATGCTTAAAACGAGAAAAAAGCAATAAAAATGGTTCTTTTCGGTTATCCGGGGGACCTTTAAAAATTGCTCTAAAAATGCTTTTTTGATTTAAAGTTCATAGCGGCTAGAAATGCACAGACTCACTGTAATACATATTTTTTTTTGCAAACACAAAAAATGTAAAATTATGCTAATCAAAAAAAAAAAAGAAAAAAAAAGCATTTTTAGAGCAATTTTAAAAGGTCCCCCGGATAACCGAAAAGAACCATAAAAATTACCTAGGAATTGTTAAGACATGATTTTGAAAAAAAAAATTTTGGGGGGTATTCTATAGTAGGGTCAAAAATGCTTATCAAGACAACAAGTGTATAAAATTATCAGTTTTAGGCACATGGTCCAGTTGAAGGACCAAACGAACAAAATCTGTGCCTATGCAGAAAACAGTTGGCAAATCCGAGAAAGCTAAGAAAGCACATTAGGTAAACTAAATTAGTTTTTTGTGTAGGAAAGCGTGTCAGAAAAGAACTTTTTATCATTTGAAGCATATAAAAGTTCGGTTGATTTTATTAACCTTTTAATAAACCTGAGACAAATCAAGCGGTTGATAGTTGATGTGGCGGTTGACTACATCAAAACCGCAATCAGGCGGTTAACTCTTGAATTACGGCAAGGTTCTTTTGCAACAAAGCAATCTTTGTGTATTTTCTTTATAAGCTGCGAAACAGTTACCTTTTTTAATATTTATCTTGATACAGTCAATTTACAGAAACTTAACAGTTGGATGCGACTAACCTCTTTGCTGACTGCAAATCGACCATTTTTAACCAAGAGCGTGCAGGCAGCAAAATAATTTAGTTAAAAAGGGTTAACTACTGATATTTACTGATAATTGAATATTTGATCTTTCGAACTCAATTAGCGTCAAGGAAATGGCCTCATCGTGTCTGTAGTGAGTCGAAAAACGAAAACCTAGAAGCTCTTCCCGCGCGATTTTGTGAGATTTGTCCAGGGCCGTTCTTTTTTGATAACTGAGTCATAAAAATCGTCGGCCCTCTTTATAACCATACCACCTTCACTTTCGAGTACACATTTCTTTTATATGTGAGACACCTTTTTTCGCATCTCTGCCTTTCTATGTTTACTAAAATAGAAAACTGCACAATGATTTGGTACAATACACTCTCTCTGCGCGCTACATATCTCGTCTCATACTTCTAAAAACAATAAAAAAATACAGACATGCTTACCAGAATTTTCAATTTGGTCTAAAAATATTGTTCATGACATAAAAAGACTTCACACGGCTGGTGATGTTCGACTCATTCGATCTGGTGACATCGTCTAGGAATTGGTCAAATAAGAAAGCTTGGAGAAGGACTGCAGACAAACAAGGGGGAAATGCGAAGTGCAATTCTGTGTTACCATATTGTGATGTCATCTTAGCTTTTTTGTAAACGTCTCAGTCTAGGAAAAGTTCGTAGTTTTGAAAATCGTATAGGAAATTGGTTTGATGCACTTGAAAGTTATCTGAAATGTCAAGGACTATCTTGTTTATTTATTTTTGACAGTTCTACCACTCTAGCCCAGCCGTTGGGTTCTCGTGAAAAGCATCTTGTAAGTTATGGTCTTGTATGTTTGAGGGAATTAAAGAATTCCGCCTCATCTACATGCTAAATTTTATCATTCTTTTTTTCCACTGCAGTTTCCAGTGTTGACCGTTTTACATCTACAGCAATTAGTGGAATAGACGGCGTTCTACGCAGGAGTCTTCTAGGAGTAGAAATTCTCTAGGAGTAGAAAAAAGTGTGAATAGTTGCGATGAAACTATCGAATAGGTAATTTTATAAATCTGAAGGGATAGAGACCTAATTCCAAAAAGAGGTTTCAATCCTGATTACAAACTCACAACAATTATAAAGCACAACGAATTTTACAGGGCTTGCCCTATTCAAAATTGTACATACCGTATTTGCTCTAATAAGCGCGCATTCTCTAACTAGTCGAAGATCACGAAAAATACTCCTGTCAAGGATTGCTGCTGACGGCTAGACCGTAAGTGCTTACATAACTTATTCCCCTGGCATCTGCTCGCAAGCACCTAAAAACACAAGGGAAGAAAAGCGACAAAACTTATCTAATACCCGACTAAACAGAAAAGTGAAAGATACCAATAGATTTCAACTCCAGATACTAGAGATTCTATCAAAGTTTGTATACCAATTTTTATGCTATTTCTGCCTGTATATTTAGATTTCCATTTATTACCTAAAATAATGGATTATGAAGGCATTTAAATATCAATATATATAGATATCAAATATTTTTATGAAAAAGCGATTGAGCGGATCAGAATTCCAGTCAAATGTGCTCAATCGCTCGAAATAGTGTCGTTTGGGATAGTTTGAGACGGTTTAGAATGAATAAATGTAAAATTGTTTGCCTTGACAGAGGCACACATTCTTTTCCGCTAATTTTCGACCACCAAGGCGAGCAAATTTACATCAATTTAATTGGTTTGCCGCACCCTGTTTAATGCATTTTCCTAAAAAGCAAATACAGTAAACCCTGGATTTAACGACACCTCTGGGGATCGACAAATAGTGTCGTTAAATCGAGGGTACGTAATCAAACATTCTGTGGGGTGTCTTAAAATTGAGGGTTGGCAAAATATTATTTTAATTCTCATACTATTTGATTTAAGGATTAGATGGAAAAACAAGTGATTTCCGGCTGAATTAATTGCTTCTTGCGCTTTTCGTAGAAGTAGTCATCCATTGCATCGCTGTGGCGTAGAATGAGAGGATCCACAGAATTCTGCTCCACATATTGACGGAAGATTGCAAAAGCACGCTGCGATTCGAGCCAACTGATCAAAAGCTGCTCAACTTCATTGGTTTTCTTTGTTTATTGGCAATTCTCGTTCAGTCTAGACTTTAGAAATTGTTTCCAAAGATACAGCCTCTTGGGTGTTTTCATCTTCAAAAGTCCATCGTACGCAATGTTTACAATCAAGGCAATAAACAGCTCTTTGACACAGATGAAAGTTTTCGACGTGAAGTAAATTTGGTGGCCGCGCTTGCTTATATTCTCTGGATGACGTGGGAGTTGCTTTTCTCAATTAAGGTGGCGTGGAAAAGTTTTCCTTTTCATTTTGACGCTTTCAGGCATTTCGCAGACACTACGAAAGGTACATTAAGATGAGTTTCAGGACCTGAATGGTGGCATTATAATATCTAAAACTCAAAATCAAACTTTCCTGACAAATGGAAGGCTTACTAGATTATTTCGAAGATAACTATGTCGGGCGGCCAACAAGCGATGGAAAGCGAAGAAAGCAGAGGTAAACACAAAGCAGTGATCAAAAACACATGTTTAATTTCTAGGTATCCTCCTTCTATGTGGAACATTCGTGTTTTGCTGGTAATGAATGAGCCGACAACTAACAATGCAATGGAGTCTTTTAACGGTCAGATGAGCAGATCAGTGGCGGCATCACACCCAACCATATGGAAGCTGATCGAGGCGCTGCGAAATGAAGTGGTCTTAGCAGAGCAAAAAGTGTCAGCTTATTGGACAGGGGAGAAAACACCACAAAGAGGAATTGCTTGGAGACGACTAAATGCACGGATCAAGAATGTTATAAATCGCTATACCGTCATTCCATCAAAGATTGAGTACCTAAAGGCAATCGCATGCAATCTTGGCTGTGTTACTATTAGCTATGCAAACAGCTCTCAAAGTAAAAATTTTGTTATGTTCAAATTATATGTTCCTTTGTTTTAGCCATTCCAAAAAGAAACATCCGGAGAACATAGAGCGGGTAACAAAACAGAAAATTCATAAACTAAATGTGGGTAGCATTTTCTTACCACTCATTTCTTTTAGGATGGGATAGCTATGATGAAGAGTCTAACAAACCAAGTGAAAACCTGCAGGGTGGCCATATATCTATTGAATGGGAGGATGAAGTATCGCAGGCTGGCAGAAAATTCAAATGGAATTGGAGCACCTAAGATTTTCTACGAAATCGAGTCAGATGGGAACTGCTTATATAGGTTGGCTTTCTGATTACAGTGATATGGCTTTAACAGAAAATTTTTATGTATAGAGCGATTTCTCAAATTAAAAACGGAGCGCAAGACAAGCATTCACAAGTAAGGGTAGAGCTCATGGACTTTTTGATGTGCAACACTCATCGGCCCTGGGCACGATTCTTCCAGGAAATTAATGGTGAGCCAGTTACATTTGGAGAGTACGCAGTGCATTACCGTCTTCCGTGCCTGCTTATTGATGTGGATCGTTGGGGTTCTTCAAAGCAACTCATTCTCGCAGCGAAGCTCTACAAAATTGATTTTGTGCTGTATATACCAGATGGAAAGCCAAAATTTATAAATTATTTTGTGGATTTTGCTGAGGTAAAAAGGGGTTTGAGATTGCTTGTAATCAAAATTTTAAGGAAGAGCCAGTACACGTGAAACGAGCTAATGGAGAACTTATGAAATATTACAAGCCAGTAAGTTGAGAAAATACATCAAAGTGCCCAAATAAATTTCACTTTTTAGAAAGAAGCGATGCCTCAAGCTCGAGCTTCTATCTTTATCGTTCGTCTACAGGATGCTCACTTTCAAGTAGCAAAGAACAGTTACAGAGTGGATACCGAAAAAAAATTACCAAGATTATCATTGTAGTTCAAACTCATCAGATTGTATTATTGCAAAATTAATAAAGATTTGAATTTAGATTTCTCTAAGACTATTGTATTCACTTCATTAGTGATAAATCTAATAAAAGACACGACCTTTTATTAGTGCAACCAAAAATCTCAAAATTGTCCATTAAAATGGCCTTAACTCTAAAATCCTAGTCAAAATGTAGGGGGAGGTTTATTATTGGAGAAGTAGATTTCAGTAGAGTAAATACGGAAGCTTAGGTAGAAAAATTTACTTTAAAATTGGTAAGAAATGAAATAAAAAATAGTTTAGAAAGTTAGTTTTGTGAAGGATGAATCCTAGTCAAAATGTAAGGGGGGTGGGTTTTTGATTAATCGTGCAATAAAGCTATGAAACAAAACGCCAAAATGTCGATGAATTCACCGTCGATGAATTCACCTGTAGATGAATTCACCTGTCGATGAATTCACCGTCGATGAATTCACTGTCGATGAATTCACCGTCGATGAATTCACCTAATGCCGTCCTTTTCTTTGAGAATTCCATGAATTGTAGTGCGCTTGTAGCCGAATTGCTTCACCAAGGCCGTGTGACTGCTTTCCCTGCTAGATTCCCTGCCTTAATTATAGCTTTCTTCTCTTCCAGAGTGATTGCGCGTCGCTTCCTTGAAGTGCTCATGGCAAAAAAACTGAAAACAAATAATTAAATCAGTAAATTAATAATACAATGAACGCAATGTTTATGCGAACAATTGGTCCTGTTGAAAGTGCAAAATCATAACGTAAAATTTGTCAGGCGTCGTTAAATCGAGGGTATTTTTAATTACCGGGACCATCTCTGGGTGTCGTTAAATCGAGGGTGTCGTTAAATCGAGGGTGTCGTTAAATCGGGTGTCGTTAAATCAAGGGTTGACTGTGTACGACTCTATAACACTGACTGATCGCTATGAAACGTGTGATAAACGAATTTTGTTTTTTGATTTTTCAAAAAGATATGACCATTTCAAATAGGTCAATTTTTAGGACAAAATCTAAAAACATGGAAAAATTAAAAATTTTGAAAAACAAAAAAAACAATAATCAAAACAGAAATTTTTTTTTGTTTAACAAACAAAACGATCTCGTTCACCACTCATTTTGTAGCCAAGAAAACAGGCTTTCAAATAACAACTTAACAAACACCCAATCCCAATCCCCTCACAACTCTTTAAAAAGTGCAGCAAGAATTGAATTGATCTGAATTTGCTCGCCTCGGTGGTCAAAAATTGGCGGAAAAGAATGTGTGCCTGTGTCAAGCAATTTTAGCTCTTTTTATTAAAAAATTAACGTTTCAGTGCAAAACGAAATCCACCCATTACTATATGCCATATATGCAATAGAGAATACTGCAGTATGGATGTACTGAGATCTCACAACTGTGTAGGGATGGATCTGAACTCCTAAATCCAGAAAGCACCGATAATTTATACAGAAACAGAAAGTGTTTAAGAATTGTGATTGTTATTTTAAGCGTACTATCTAGAGGAATATAGTAGTCGACTCTCGATAAAAGGCCACCCCCTCAAGTTGGTTCCCGCTTAGAGTGCGACACTTTTTTACCTTCATTTTCGAGGCCTTCTTCCAAATCTGATTCATGAGCCTAATCAGTAGAATCGTAGGGATTCCGATTTTACCAGTCATTTTTAAAAATGTTAAAAGTCTTGTGCGGCTCTTGATATAGGACCACTTTTTTTGAAAATAGGGTGGTCTTATATCAAGAGCCGCGCATCTTAGTGGCAAAAGTTTTAACATTTTTAAAAATTACCGGTAAGATCTCATTCCCTATGATTTTTCTGATTAGGCTCACAAATTAGATTCGGCGAAAGTTTTCGAAGATTGAAGTGAAAAAAGTATCGGACCCTAAGCGGGAACGAATTTTTTGGCATGGCCTTAGATCGACGTTATTGTATTTTTTAAAAATAAATAAATTAAAAATAAAAAAAAAACAAAAAATTGAATCTGGGCTAAGATATAGGTTCTCAAAGTTAAGGGGGGAGAGTGATTAGAGGGGGAGCTATTAGAGGTAATACGGTATGTAAATCTTATTTTCGAGGTAAATAAAATGTATGCGTGTATAAGAACAGCATAAATATAAGAATACACGAAACCACCAATTCATCCACACTAAGGTCGTCAAACATTGTCGCATCAGGCTCCATCTCCCAAAGCTGTTCTAGTTCCAACGGCAAAAACTGCCAAAAAGAGGATAAAAAATATCCCCAAAATTTACCACTGTGAAGTGGCGTTCGCCCGGCTAGAGCAAGTCTTCTAACAAAATTTGCCTATCTTGTTAATTGTAAGCCTGTCTGCCGAAACTTCCTTTTTTGTTGTTCCTATCAAAATATTGATAGATAGTTTCAATAGGAACTTTCTTCCTGTTCTTGAATGTGGGCATGTATGCCACTAAAATGTTTCTCCTTATATGGGGTTATTGATATTATTTGTAAATATTATTTATTTATGCTATTTTTCGTAGCTGTGCAACAGTTACAACCATAGTTACTGGCCAAAAACTCGGTGCCGGGCGCCGACCACGGCGCCAGAGTCCTGCGGTGCCGGGAGGTAAACAGCAGATCTCGCATTCTGCTTTCCACCCCCTGTCTGCTAAACCATTCGGCGGGGTGGAGCGTGAAGTCTGCCATAAAGGAGGCATGACTCCTTTAAATAATGATAAAACTTTAATACAGAGACTTTTCTGTGTATCAATTTTTCAGTAACTTTGTATTAACAAACAACAAGGTCTACACCTCAACTCTTTCTTTAAAAAAAGTCGAAGACTTTCAATTTCGTAGAATACAGATTGTATTTCACGACAATGGCTAGGAAAAAGTTTTGAATACGGGCACCACCTCTTATTAGCATGGGCATGCCCCTTTAAATCAAATCCGTTGAGATCTTGTGCCAATAGGCAAAAATTTGGAATAAGAAAGATACCGTAAATGCTCTAATAGGCTTATTAGAGTCTCTAATAGGCCGACACTCTCTAATAACCCGAACCGCCTACTTTGAAAACCTATATCTCAGACTGCAAACAATTTTTGCAAAGCTGTTTTGTGTTTTTAACTCCCACGAGCTCTATCAGTTCCAATTTCGGATTTTGAATATTCACCTAACAATCTCGAGATCGACCTCAAAATTTTCCGATTTTTGGTTGATTGAAATAAAACCCGACATGTCGGCCTATTAGAGCATTCACGGTAGTAAAGCATTGAAAAACCACAGAAATGATCGATGCATTTTTCGGCTCTATATAGGTGTTCGCGGATCTAGATAAAAAAACATGCCTTGGCCTTCCTGTTGTTTTTTTTTCGAAAAATTTTTTCTTCTCAAGAAGTGTTTATATAAACTTTTTAATCATTTCGAGCCTGTAACCTAGACGAATGTCCCCCCTTTAAACTTTAAAAAATATCTTAGTCCCCCGGTTGTTTTTCAATGCTTTACTATCCTTATTTTTCCAACTTTTTGGCCTATGAGCCGAGATTTCAAAGATTCGATTTAAAGCCGCATACTGGCTATTCAATGACATCAAACTTCTCTGAGCGAGTGAAAACAAGTTTTCAGGTTCCCTTGTAAGAAGTTTGACTGTATTATAATATTTGGAAGACCTGACAGTTTCAGATATTTTACGTGATTATTTCCTTAGAGAAGGTATAGATGTATTTTTTAACAACAAAGTGCTTAATCCTCACATGACTATAATTAACATCAAAGAGCCAAGCATTTTTGATCTACAACTAGTAAAAATTTGAAAATCCACTTTTAAAAATCAACCTTTTTACTTTGGAAAGGAACAAATTTCAGGTTTTGTTTAAAAATTTGATAAAAAAATGTTGAAAATTAGTATTATTCTCTGTAAAGTCTTTGCAATTTAATTTTATCAAGAGCTCAGTGTTTTAATTTTTTTAGCATTTTAAGCAAAAAAATTAGTTGTTTGAGCTCATTTTACAGCTGCTGAATAGGAATACAGGGTGCTTCAAAAAAAGTCCCGCATTTTTGAAAAACTATTTTAATCAATTTTTTAAAAGCAATTTTTTACGTAACTCATATTTCATCCACTCTTCTGCAATGTATTTCTTAGAAAATGATATTTATAATGAGTTTGAGACCCATGATGAATACGGTCTTCTTTAATTCGAATTCGGCCGCGCGAGGTTTTAAAAATGGGAGAGTTTGTTTTGAAGCAGCCTGTATTCTAGGAAAATGACCAGTAATATAACGGAGTCATTCAAAATTGGCCATAATCGTTAAAAATTGTTTTTAAATAAACTTTACCACAAAATTTTTTGTATATTTGCATAAGAATATGACACAAAGTGGCCGAAAAAACTGTGACCGATAATAATCTTGAGAATATTCGCGAAAAGTTTATGGTCGGTTATTTCAGCAACCCTAGTTGATTGTGTGACCCGCGCAAAAAACCAGCATTCGACCAGCATCCAAGTCCGGCACTTATTCTACTATGATTTTTGAAAGTTTTAGGTCCGATATTGCTAGGACTCTGATTTTGCGGAAATTATTTGAGAAATAATTGAAATGAACAAAAAAGCCAAGTAGGCCAACCCTACTGCAAATAATGGGTTGTGTAGTTTTGTTTTCTCATTTCCCTACGTTAGTTCATACGTTCACCGAGTGTATTATTTTCCTCTTTTAGTCCTGGTCAAATGGATCCACCTGGATAGCCTTGAAATTAAAATTTAGTCAAATCGAAAAATAAATAATAATGCTATCATACGTAAAATCGAGTTGGAAATTGGGCTTGTTAAGACCGAAATCCTGATTTTATCCACCCAAACTCAAAAGCCCGGTGTGGGTACCACCTGGTCAGGTGGATATCCATCTGGATGGCTTGAAGAATAACAAATTTTTTAAAAAGTCCAAAACAGATATTTTTTAACCTAAAATCGTATGTGGACTTCGGTTTGACATTACCAAAATTGGGTTTTCAACCAAACAAGGGAGTAACTACCCAAGTGAGGTGTATAGGTTTGCCAGTAGGGTACGGAGGGCTTCAGTTCATTTGATCCACGGTTAATCGGTCCACAGGTCAATGAGTCCACCCAAGGCTAAACAAATAATACTATTCAACCTGAAATCGTGTGCTGAAAGTGCTTACTTAAGTCCAAATTACTGTTTCAACCATGAGAATCCTGGGTAGGTACACACTCCGAGGTAGCCGACCCCAAATTTGAGGGAATTTTTCTTAATGGAAAAAACAGTTCTACCTTGCTTAAGACGATGGCCTGAGTACACTAGTGAACATTAAAGTTGGTTATCTGTCGCCGAATTTTCTAGTTGTACTCAAGTTGTCCAGCTGGACGTCCACCTGGAGGACTACCTCAGTTTCTCAGGTGTGACAATTTCAAACCAGGTTTTGTTCTTTACAAACCCTTCTAAGTACCAATTTGTAATAAAGATAGCATGATGTACGCTCATTAAGAAAAATTTGGGTCGACCATCTCGGAGGTGTATCTACCCAGGTACTAATCAGTATTGAGATTCTGAATAGCCAAAACAACATGTTGGTTTTAACAAACGGTTTTTAGCACGATTTTGGGTTGAATACTATAGTTTGGTCAGCCTTGAAGGAGATAGTAATTTTGTAGACCAATTGACCGTGGATGAATTGACCGTACACCGGTAGGGAGGTATTTTAATGTAAGAATGGAAAAATAGATATGGAGTGGAGTGCACTTTCCCCATTAGTGGTCCTCCACTTCTTAGTTTATATAGTGATGTACGGCCAGTTAGAGATGGCTTTTATCGGGATATATTATATCGATGGTTGACTGTATTAGTTATTTTATTGTTCACTTCGTTCAGTGCGCAAAGTATTGTTTTTAGAAACACTTAAATAACTAACAATTATTTTCGTAACAAATCGTACCAAGATCAATTGTTTCTCATTCGAATTTAATGTCAAGTGACTTTTGGTCCATTTCTGGGTGTGCCAAAATTTTTTGAACAGTCAAAAAACTGGAAAAGGCGTGAATTTGAAAAAAATCGGGCAAAAGGGGCCAAAAAACCATAAAGCCAATTTTTCAATAACATCTAATGTTTTTAGGATTTGAACTATCTGTCAAGGAGTTTCGAAAATATCAAAGCATGGTTTACGTCTCTTTGTGATCTTCGGAAGATTACATATAAATCTCAAACTGTATAAAGGAATAAAACAGACGGAGTGTAGGACAACTTATTACAGTCTTATTACAACAACTTATTACAGTCGAACCTGGATAACCTGACAGCCCCTTAAGTTCGTTCCCTCCTTGGGTCAGCTTTTTACTTCGATTTTTGAAATCTTTTGCCAAATGTGTTTCGTCAGTCTATTAAAATATCGCAGAGATTCTTATTTTGCCAGTCGTTTTCCAAATCTTTTATTTTTGCCATAAGGACCCGCGGACTTCGATAACCCGACACCCCTTTTGAAAATCAGGTGTCTGGTTATCGAATCAGTCTTTATAACAAATCTTAAAACTAAGCAAAATCAAAATCCAAAATACGAATGGTAAATAGTAAAAATCTAGTGTCGATGTTCATCCAGTTCGTTCTCTGTTAACTAAGCCCTCGATTTGCAGCCTCCTTGAGACATATCCACAGGGCCGTTAAATTGAGTTTATCAAAATGTTTAGGGATTCCATTAAATCGAGGCTTGACTATAAACAGATCAAAACTCAACAGATCAACGAGAAAGCTTTTTTTCTTAAATCGTTGGGCGTTAAATCGCGGTATAGCAACATAATTTATAAGGGTGTACACTGACTATGACCTGGGAACTTCAATAAAAACCGCGTATTCTTGTGGTTGCCCAAGTTTATTATGAATCTGGCTCCTCAGCTCTGAAAGTCGACAAAATTTTTAAAAATGGCCTATAGGTCAGTTATGAAAAAACCAAGCTATGGGTATCGAGGTGTTTGAGTGACCCTTGTACCAATTTTTGTGGACCTTCAGAGCTGGGGAAAATTAAAAACTGGGTACGCTTTACAAGAATACGCAGAAAAAAAATCATCAACAGTCAGGGTCCCTCCCTTGTTAGTCAATTTCAACTAAATGAAGGTTAGGAGGGGGTGTAAATCGGATGCCGTCAAATTGATGTTTAACTGTATAACAGAAAATACCGTATTTCCTCTAATAGGCCCACGTGTGGGTTTATTTTTGGACTGCCCTTCAGCATGTGGCCTTATTAGAGGGAATTTCTGTGCAATGTGTCACCCCCACAAAGAAACAAATATAATAGACATTTTTACGTCTTATTTTTTAAAATCTCTATTTAAACACATCATGATCCCATTTAGAATCGTTTTTACGATAAAAGACTTTTTAATTTTTCGTGCATTCAGTTTTTCTGTATTTTTTTCGTGTGGTTTTAATGGAGCATGTGGGCCTATTATAGAAAATACGGTACTAAATTAAGCTCAAAATATCAATAAAGTTTTCATTTATTTCAAGTAAGTTCATAATTAGCAAAAATATTTAAAAATACAAAAATAGTGTGACTATCTACTCCTTTTCTCTCTTTAGATTCCACAGACTCTGCGCTTTCTTTGGACTCTGGCTTAGATGCAGACTCTTCAGACTTTTTCTCGGTGTGGCCTCTTCTTTCTTCTCAGCAGCTGGGGCATCGGCAGCTGGCTTCTCAGCAGCTGGAGCAGCAGCGGCATCAGCGGCAGGCTTGTCAGCAGCTGGAGCATCGGCAGCTGGGGCAGCAGCAGCAGGCGTGTCTTCCTTCTTCTCGGCGGCTGGAGCAGCAGCGGCATCGGCAGCTGGAGCCTCAGCTGGCTTTTCAGCAGCGGCGGCTGGGGCATCTTCCTTCTTCTCCTGCAATAAATTTTTATTGAAAATAAAAATTTATTTGTTAAAATAAAAAAAATTACTCACCTCAGCGGCCTTTTCTGGTGCAGCAGCGGCGGCGGTCTCCTCCTTCTTTGGCTGAAATGAAAGAAAGATAAGTTTTGTTTTGCAAAGGGTTAGATTAAGTAATTTTTAATCGCATAACTGATCCAATTATTGGTAAATTTTATTAATTTTATTTATGGTAATGAAAACAATAAACAAACCTCAGCAGCAGCGCATCAGCAGATTTCTCAGCCTCTACCTTCTTCTCGCCTCCTTCAGCTCCAGCAATTGGGGCAGCATCAGCAGCGGCTGGGGCATCCTTTTGCTTGGTCTCAGCAGCTGGGGCAGCGGCTTCCTCTTTCTTCTCAGCGGCAGGGCAGCAGCGGCATCAGCAGCGGGGTCTCCTCCTTCTTCTCGGCAGCAGGAGCATCCTCTTCTTCTCGGCTGCTGGTGCAGCGGCGGCATCAGCAGACTTTTCAGCAGCAGGGGCAGCAGCATCCTCCTTCTTCTCAGCAGCAGGGGGCGGCGGCCTCAGCGGGCTTCTCAGCAGCTGGAGCTGCGGCATCAGCAGCTGGTTTGTCAGCAGCAGGGGTCTCCTCTTTCTTCTCAGCAGCTGGGGCATCGGCAGCCTTTTCAGCAGCTGGGGCCGCAGCATCAGCTGGCTTTTCTGCAGCAGGAGTATCGACGGGCTTGTCGGCAGCTGGAGCTGCTGCATCTGTAGCAGGGGCGGCAGCTGGAGTCTCTCTTTTTTCAGCGGCTGGGGCATCTGCAGGTTTTCCGCAGGGGTTTCTGCTTTGGCTGCTGCTTCTTCTGGGACTGGGGCTGAGAGGCGACGGCGGCCAGGAGGCATACCAAGCAAATTTCATAGCTAATGGATTCTGCAAGAAAAATTTAATTAGTAAAAGTTATTCTCAAAATATTTTACATGAGAAAACAAAAGGTATGGGAAAATTTAAAAATAAAATTACTAAAAGTTCAAGTAAAGGTAGACTGAATTTTATTAATAAATTTTGCTGAAGATATTTTAAGATGGTTGTCCTGATTGTGGGCTGGGAGAATCTAAGTAGCGATCCCCCAAAAATAGGTTAGAATAGCCACTCCCCCAGAAAACACTCAAGACCTTTTATATAGACTGATTGGATGAATAGTAGTATGACGGGACTGCCGCCAAGGACAGGCACGCCCCTATTGAAACAGAGAAGACGGGCTTTTTCTAGTGTTCTCCTCCTTTTCTCAATACTCTTCTAACTTGATTTTGGCTTAGAAAAAGGAGAAAAGGTCTATGCTTTTTAATAGGATTTCAGAGCTAAGTATAGACGTGAAAAATCTTCTCTTGCTGTGTGTCTGAAAAATGTCTGAAAGAATGAAAAATGACTGCCATTGGCATCGATTTTGTGTTGTGCTTTGTTCTTTTTTTATCGGTCGGTTGGCAGCGATACTTTGGTGAGCAAAAAAGCAAGATATGGACCATAAAACACGTCTACAAGATTTACGCAGATAAGAAAGCAGAAAAAATTGTAGTCAAAAAATTAATGCTAATATTTTTCGAAATCAAAGAAAAAACACTTTTTTGGTCATTGAATTAAAACTTTTTTACCGTATATGCTTTCTTAATTACTCGCAGAGAATTACTTTTCAACTCCTAAAAGATGGGTCAAAACATGGATCTATCTCGAGACTTTTGTGTGTAAAAGACAAATATCAAAATTAATATCAATAAAGCTCGATGTAATTTAAAAAATCAAGAAAAAACAGATCCTAGTAGTAAGATCGATAATTTTATTCTTAAAATGCCACCTTTTCTTAAAGTAAAGCAACTTTTTGAAAATTTTAAGTTGGCAGCTCAGTTTTAGAGCCCGAGCTATGACACTATACAAAATTTAGGCTCAAGAATAGTTGACCTGTAGAAACAGAATTTTGATATCCTTTGAAAAAAAAATTTAAATCAGCTTGACAAGCGGTACTCCTGCACAATATGCACCCCCTCGCATTTTCTGAATTTTTGGGCCGTAGAATTCTTTATTTTTGTAATTTATTTATACAAAAAAGACTTATTTTATTCATCTTCGAACACGTCATAATTCCATTCAGAATCAATAAATTGGCGAACCTCCACTTCGAACACAGAACATACAACTCGGCGACATGTTTCCACAAATAAAACACGGTATCAATTCCCTGAAACTTTTTCTTCCACAGATATTCGGACAAGAAATTGATGAAGAGATGACGGCTTGGGAAAAACAGGAAAAAATCTTTGAACAAAAAATGGTATAGAACGGAAACGGTTAAATCAGCCAAAGAAAACATAAAAACAAAGAATTCTACGGGCCGAAAATTCCAAAAATGTTGGGGCGCATATTGTAAAGGTTCCGACAAGCCCATGTACTTATTATGTTTCTAAAAATATAAAGTTTTCAACTAGCAGCTACCGTATCATCTCTAATAAGCGCCCGGACTTATTTTCAACCCTCGAAAATCGGAAAATTTTGGGTCGATCTCGAGATTTTGGGTGCACATCAAAATCTAAAAAGTGGAATCGGTAGAGCTCGTAGGAGTTAAGAAAATGCAAAAAACAGCTTTGCAAAATGTTTGCTCTGCCTCGAGATACAGACCCTCAAATTAAGAGGGGGCGCTTATTA
>JAMRYI010000623.1:0-95278 GCA_029231635.1 Ditylenchus weischeri
GTTCCCGTATGCAAGTGTTCTTGCGCTCTTCCAAATGGATTTTAATCAGCCGCTGCAATTGCACAAGTTAGATTCCTTTGATTCCTCCGATGTGTTTCACTCCTTCTTGCAATAATAATGTCGATTGGAGAATCTAGAATGTTCGTAATGAAAAAGGACTTGAATTATTTACCTCATAAAATAAAGCGTTTGTTGGCTAAATTTATGTCGGGTTTAATTAGTCGTTTGTTTCATGCAGCTTTGCCACATTCTTTTTAAATTTTTTTGAGGTTTGGAGTTTTTCTTGTGTGCGGTCATTAAATTTAAGCTTCTATGGGTTTCGAGGTTTTGCTTTGCAGATAGTGCTTGCAAAATTTCGGCGTACAGCATTCTTCGCAAAATACGATAGCAAAATCGATGCAAAGTGCAAAGATAAATTTAGACAATTTGATTTCGAAGGCTTTTGGAAGGTATGTTTTTGGGATACTATATTTCCAACTCTGTTGGTCATGAATTCAGTTCGCGGCTCGAAATCCGAAAAAATCGTGCATATGACTGGGGAGGAAATCAAAACTCTATGTGAAAAGTCGTCTGAAATATTTATCTCGCAGCCTGTATTCTTGGAACTCGAAGCTCCCTTGAAAATTTGTGGTATGTTTGTGCCTCCTAATCTGCATTTTTTGACAATGATATGTTTTATGTGATGTACATGGCCAATATCAAGATCTGTTGCGTCTCTTCGAGCTGGGTGGCTTCCCTTCAGATTCCAACTACTTGTTCTTAGGTGACTATGTCGATCGAGGTAACTTGTAGTAATGCCATTTTTGTGTATAGTCTTTGTTTTTATCGGGGAAATTTTAGGAAAACAATCGCTGGAGACTATTTGTTTGCTACTCGCCTACAAGATCAAGTATCCTGAGAATTTCTTCCTGCTGCGCGGAAATCACGAATGTGCATCGATCAATCGCATCTACGGCTTCTATGATGAATGTATCTTTTTGGGTAGATTTTAGTTTCATTTTATTGGAGATCTTAAGGCAAGCGTCGTTACAATATCAAGTTGTGGAAGACTTTTACCGGATGTTTCAATTCCATGCCCGTGGCTGCACTGGTCGACGACAAAATCTTCTGCTGTCATGGTGGACTATCACCTGACCTTGCTTCGTTGGATCAAATTCGTCGAATTCAGCGACCTTTGGAAGTGCCGGATCAAGGGTTTTTCTGTGATCTCTTGTGGTCTGACCCGGACAAGGCATGCTTTTTCGATCTTATCAGACCTTTAAGCATCGCTATTTTCAGAAAATTAACGGCTGGGGAGAGAATGACCGCGGAGTTTCATTTACCTTCGGATCTGATGTGGTTAAAAAGTTCTTGGACAAGCACCATTTGGATTTAATAGTTCGCGCTCATCAGGTCTTGAATATTTTTGATACCGTGGTCTATTTTAAGCAATATCACTTATCCTTTTTAGGTGGTCGAGGATGGCTATGAGTTCTTCGCCAACCGTCAGCTAGTAACAGTCTTTTCGGCACCTAACTGTTGTGGAGAATTCGACAACGGGAGCTATGATGAATCGATGAACCTTAACGGTTTGGATCTAATACAGAAGTTCAAACATTTGTCTTCTTCATGGTGAATTCTATTGGACATAATTAATTTATAATTGTGATTATAATTAAATGATTAAATTTTTCCAGTTTTAGGCCAAATCGGATGGTAAGAAGATATTGTGACAACAAAGTTGCAAGATTCTAAAATGGTTCTAAGGCTTACCTTGGAAGGATAAAATAGTGTCAGAACAGTTAAGCAAAGCCATGTTCCTCTGTTTCCTTGTAAACGTTGTTGTCTTGTTTGATCGTCTGTTTGAGCAAATAAATACCTTTGACTTGGGCTGTAGTAAAAACTCTCAAAAGTTGGGTGTATGTGAGCCAAAAAAAGTTATGGCCACTTGAAAGTGGTCAAAAACCACAGGGGGACCAAGGCATGGTCATATGTTCAAATCTTGGTGGCAACATGCCTTATCTGGGTACTGACCCCCGTGGATTACTATCGACCACTTATGAACCACCCCACATGGTACCACCAGCTATTGAACACCAACTGGGTACCACCACCTGTGGATCGCTATGGATCACATTTTCATATCGCTTTATGTTGTCATAAAAATACTCTACACAGTTTTTTCATTGATTAACATATTATTATTAATAACTGCACATAAACTTAGCAAGTGGATGACCACTATGTGACCACTTGTGTATCTGGATGCCCTTTTGATGCTAGATTTACTTTACTTTAGCTTGAATTAAGAAAGATTGATTTTTTTAATATTGGGCAGTTAAATTTCGAAAACAGCGCACGGGCAGAGCCGGGTCAAAAATTTGTAGCGCCGCCACCAAAAATTTTTCATAGGCCCCAGCGCCGGCCGGCTTTTTTGCCCAGAGCAGCGACGGCGCTAGCGCTGCTCTTGGGAGCTCTACAATTCCACTTTTAGATTTTGGTTGAGCACCCAAAAATCTCTGGATCGACCTCAAAATTTTCTGATTTTTGAGGGTTTGAAAAATGAACCACCCGTGTGGCTTATTAGAGAAAATACTGTAATAAATTTCCAAAAGTATTGTTTTAAAAACGCGCAATCTTTAATCCACTGGTGTTCGGCTTAAACTCTTGTGATCAAAATTTACACACCTATAGGCTTCTTCTACAAGCCCGCTTAGCGATTACAGCACTCTTGTTATTTTGGAATTTGTTCTAAAGATTATGTTCATTCTATCACATGTTTAGCTGAACATTAATTTTTTAAGGTTTGAAAGCTATCTGCATTCTGTTCGCAAAAAGCAATGGGTAAAGAGAAGACGCACATCAATATCGTCGTCATTGGGCATGTGGATTCTGGCAAGTCAACGACTACCGGGCATCTCATCTACAAGTGCGGCGGAATCGACAAGCGTACCATCGAGAAGTTTGAGAAGGAGGCACAGGAGATGGGCAAAGGATCGTTCAAGGTAAGAAATTTTAGTAGCCCGTGTCTAGAAATTAATTGATTTGGTCTTTTAGTACGCTTGGGTGTTGGACAAATTGAAGGCTGAGCGCGAGCGTGGTATCACCATCGACATTGCTTTGTGGAAGTTCGAGACCACCAAGTATTCCGTGACCATTATCGATGCTCCTGGCCATCGTGACTTCATTTAAGAACATGATCACTGGTAATTAAAGTTGTCGCCTGATCCGTAACCGGTATTCTTCTTTTTCCAGGCACCTCTCAGGCTGACTGTGCGGTACTGGTTGTGGCTTGTGGAACTGGTGAATTCGAGGCTGGCATTTCGAAGAATGGACAAACGCGTGAGCATGCTCTCTTGGCTCAGACTCTCGGCGTGAAGCAATTGATCGTCGCCTGCAATAAGATGGATACTACTGAGCCGCCGTTTTCGGAAGCTCGCTACACAGAAGTTATGAATGAGGTCTCGAATTTCATCAAGAAAATTGGCTACAATCCCAAGACTGTTCCGTTCGTTCCTATCTCTGGCTTCAATGGTGACAATATGCTTGAAGTGTCGCCCAATATGACCTGGTTCAAGGGGTGGACTATCGAACGCAAGGAAGGAAATGCTAGCGGCAAGACTCTGTTGGAAGCTTTGGATGCCATGACTCCCCCATCTCGCCCGACTGATAAGGCTCTGCGCCTCCCGCTACAGGACGTCTACAAGATTGGAGGTAGATCCCTTTCGTTTTCGGACTGTCTCTTGTACGTCAATTTTAGGAATTGGAACTGTGCCGGTGGGCCGTGTCGAAACTGGAATTCTCAAACCAGGGATGATCGTCACGTTTGCTCCGCAGGGAATCAGCACTGAAGTCAAGTCGGTGGAGATGCATCACGAGTCGTTGGCCGAAGCTTTGCCAGGTGACAATGTCGGCTTTAACGTCAAGAATATATCCGTCAAGGATATTCGTCGTGGTTCTGTTGCTTCTGACTCTAAGCAGGATCCCGCCAAGGTAGGTAGCTAATTAGACAAATTGGTGATTTAGCAGGACATTCTCATTTAGGAGGCCAAGTCGTTCACTGCTCAAGTCATCATCATGAACCATCCCGGGCAGATCGCTGCTGGCTACACTCCTGTGTTGGACTGTCACACCGCGCACATTGCATGTAAGTTCAGCGAGCTGAAGGAAAAGGTTGATCGTCGTTCTGGGAAGAAGGTGGAAGATGCTCCAAAATTCCTGAAGTCCGGTGATGCAGGCATTGTTGAGCTCATTCCTACGAAGCCAATGTGTGTCGAGGTAGAATCATTTTTAACTTTTTTGTGCACTCGTAAAATGTCTCATTTAGGCGTTCACTGACTATCCTCCTCTTGGCCGTTTCGCCGTCCGTGACATGCGTCAGACGGTTGCCGTTGGTGTGATCAAAGCTGTGGACAAGACTGAGGCCACTGGCAAAGCGACTAAGTCTGCTCAGAAGGCCGTTGCTGGCAAGAAGAAGTGATCTCATCCAAATAATTCTTGCTGCAAATGTCTGTTTATGTTCCCGTTAAAATAAAGCTGCGTTACATCTGTTAAGCTTTTGCAATGGACATATTCATATGGACATAGTCGGACAATTGGTGAAAATGACCTGTTTTAGTATGCGAAACTTTTTACCTTTGTTGACTGTCACATAAGTGGAGTAGACTAACGTGAAACCTCTATTTGTATGGTTTAACAGCTTTTCAGACTGCGTGTTCAATTGTACGTGACACAGTTTCGTCGCGACCGTTTTTTGCCGGGCCACAATTTCACCGCGACCGTTATTTCGCCGCATGGGATTTTTTCTTGATTTGGTATGGTTTTGCTTAGATTAGGATTTCTTAGCTATATATTATTATATTTTTATGTGATTCATTTATCTGCCTCTTAACTACATTACCTTTTGGATTTGTATTCTTTTGCTCTGGTTCTAAATTTGGCTTTTGAAATTTTTGCGAGTCCTATCTACCCAGATCTCAAGTTTTGGTATCAAGATTTTACCATCTTACCAATTAACTTTTTTCGTCGTCAACTCCCTTTGCTCTCGTACATAGCTCGCTAGTTTTTATATAAAATTAAAGTGCCGTATTTTCTCTATTAAACGAGCCTTCTATAATAAACGGGCCTCCCTCCATTTTTTGACTAGGATTTTTGAATTAAGGTCATTTTTGATATCTTGATTTGATCATATCATGATTTTTATGGTTTTGTCTTACAGTCAACCCTCGTTAATCTGCCACCCCTAGGGACCGGCCTCAGGGTGGCGGATTATCGAGGGTAGCGGATTAACGGGGTGGCGGATTCACTCGAAAGCACTGATTCTCGGCTATCAAATGACTTATCACAAGTTTATTTCACTCAACAAAATGACCACAATTTGCAGCAAAACATAAACGAAGACGTTTATGAAAGTTGTCGATAGCATTTTGAATCATCTCTTGTGGAATTGCATCCCATTTTTTTACCAGCGAAGCCTTGAGAGCAGAAATTGTTTTGTGGGGCTTGGAACACGTTTTCCAAAATGCCGTGGATAATATGCTGAACTGACCAATGCGAAATTCCGAGCTCAGTTGTCAATTTTTTGCCGGAGTCGGATTGGCAGTGGATGTGGCCCTCTTCATGGTCGTTGCAGTAGCAAATCCTGTTGGCAATCAGTTGGATGTTTTCATCTGTCAAAGCAGTTGCTGGACGCCCGCTTCTTGAACTGTCTTCACTGCTTCCAGTTTCTTCAAACCGCTTGGTTGCTTTTGAGACGTTTGAGTAGGAAGTGTTGAGCATCGACGCAATTTCCATCACCTTGTAACCTTGCTCGTGGAGTCACACAATTCCGGCACCAAGATCAGCCCTTTTGATAGAGGGGCTGATAGGATTTTGATAGGATTTTTGATTTTTGAATTAAGGTCATTTTTGATTGACAGTTTTCCGCTTTTCCGGTGTTTGAAAATTTAACGGGCTGGTTCGTTTAATAGAGAAAATACGGTAACTATTATTTTTTTCTATTTTATTTCTCTCCACATTCTTCTAAAAAATCTGACAGTTCTCAAAACTAATTCATTCCACTCGAGTCGAGTGACCACAGCTCCGGGCACACCAATAATCGGCCGATTCATAATGTCTGATGCTTTGCGGTAAATATTGTGAGTAAATACTGTTTGAAAGTGGTTGGTCAGAAGGTAGAAGTCCTTAAAATAATTCTGAAATAGCCCGCTTCTCTAAAAAAGGCTTTTTCTGAAAAAAAAAACAGCCATGGGGCTATTTCGGAGGGAATTGGGTAGTCATCTAATAAATATTCTACTTTTTGTTCCTGCCTTTCTTGCGCCCAGTCGTTTCGTATCCAGTTGCGAGATCTCAACCACTCAGCAAGCACAGCCATGGCTATAAGCACCAAATGACAAATTTGTACTAGAAAGGCGGTAAGCCTGGGCGCTGGAGGGCATGCTATAATATTTTGGGGTTTTGAGTACTTAAAATTTTTTAACGCTCGACTTTTCAAGTTTGATCGAAGGTTATTAATAATACCTGTCAAAAATATAAATTATATGACTAAGATACCTTAATATATGTGGTTTGCCTTGGCCCCCCAAGACAAAAATTTTTGTTAGAAAATTAGCTTTTTAGGTAAGAAAAGTGTCTAAAAATTGATTATCATCTTATGAAAATTACTTAAGAGACTTTAAATTGACAAAAGGTCAATTCGTGTAACCTAAACGAGAAAAGCATTTATTTATTTAAAATTTACGCAACAAGTGCGCGACGAAAACAAATACATATTTCCCTAAAAATAATTACAATACAAAAACATTTAGATCACATTCTTTGAGTTTTTTTCTGAAAAGCATTATAGTAGGAGAAGCAACAATTTCAGCTGGAAGAGCATAATAAATTTTTGGTGTCCGAACAAAGAAAGAGTGGAATCGGAAATCTGATTTGGAAAAGAGTACAATAGCTTTATGTTTTCGGAAATTATAGAATGAATGAAGAGACGGAATATTTAGATAAATATCGATTTTTTTCAAAATTATTTTGTGATAGAAAATAAGGTCAGCTTAACTATCAAAAAATAAATAAGAAATACCGTTTGGATGGTAATTGTCACTGGCAGTATATTTGCTCCAGTCCTGTTGGTCATCTTCTCCAAGCTTAGCATTGTTTTGTTGCCAGCTAAGCAAGTTTGTGCCTTCGTTCCTCAAATGTATTACTTTTTCCCAAAAAGACTTAAAAATAAAAATTTACCAATCGTTAGAGAACTTAAATTGGTGTTTCTGACTGGGTGATCTATTCTCTACAACTGATATGCAGCAGCCATTTTTCTTAAAACAAACATCATTGTTTGATTTGCCGTTAGATTGTGGTGGACTCATGCTCTGTAATGTCTTTTACTGCACACAGTCAAGCTACAATCGACGCTCTCTATAAGATACACCCCTCAAGTTCGTTCCCGCCTTTGGTCCGACACTTTTTTAACCTGATTTCTGAAATGTTTTGCCACATGTGATTCGTCAGTCTAGTCGTATATATCGCAAGGATTCCGATTTTACCGATCGTTTTTGCAACCTAGAACAGTTTTACCAGTAAGACCCGCGACGCTCTCTATAAGGTGTTTTTTTCTTAAAAAGGTCTCCTTGCAAGCATTCTTTGAAACTCTGCTGACGAAAGACTGATTTTAAGCATTTAAGGCATCCATATGGCCGCTCAAAGCTTATTAGCGAAATCTTACAACCCTAATATTATGTCGCCTACCTACCGAACAGATTACTAATTCTTTACTTTGCTCAACTTTTGCAGATATTCCTGGCAGTAACTTGTTCCATACGTCCACTCCCTAATTATCCGTCAAACCCCAATATTTTTTGTATTTATTTTCTTCATAGCACCTATGTAGTAGATGCCCAATTACATACTCACTTCACTCACACATCCCCTCAACTTGGTTAAGCTATTGGATGTGGACTGACACCAATAACAACAACCATCAGGCAAGCAGTAAAGGCCAACCAGAAGAATGGATGGAAAACCAACATGGTGATGTCTTTTGGGAGGCAATTACTTTCCTTGCATACTACTGGCAGGGAGGTGCCGTTCTCCTCTTCTGTCCCAGCAATACTACCAATAGCCCTGGCAGCAGCAGGAGTAGTAGCAGCACATTTAGCACACACAGCCTCTTCATCTTTGCCCTCCTCCCACTGCTGCTGCTGTCCGGCACATGGCGATTGGATGGTGCATGGCAACAAGAAGTGGAAGGAGGACGACGAAATGGAGACATCAACTACCCAACAACAACCTCCTCATCCCTTGTCTCCCCCAACCAGCAGCAGAGGAGGAGTACATCGCCACCACCTTATGCACACCACCACCACCAAAAAGGGTAGTGGTTGTGTATGAGGAGGAGAGGGGGGGTGATGCTTTCCTCAGCTGCTACTCCAGCTATTCCTCTTGCTGCTGTTTCTACTTCTACTGTTTAATATTGCTCTTGGTCTTGCTGGTTTGGTGTTTGCGCCATAGTTCAACTCCGGCGAAATGCATTCCTGAATAGCTTCCTGTTAGACTTAATTGGATATTTTTGTGCTGGTGAGTGGTCAGTTCAACTTTTGTTGTTCCGGTGCATTTCGTAGGGTTTGAGTGAGATGACAGAAATACTCATAGTTTGGATAGTTTATTTTTTGAGAAATCGATAGGTACAGGTATTTCAAAAATTACTTCTCTACCTTTTTTGTTATTGGGAAAGTGATCTTACCATTTCACCGCATTTAGTTGATTCAACCACATTTTCCGGGCAACAAGAAGGTTTGCCCGTAAAATCTGGACACCTAAACGAAAACCGAGAAAAAGAATAGAAACGCCACTAAAATAATAAGAATTGTGAATTTTTTGAAGGAAAATGACCAATCTGATTAGGGTTGTCGACCCGTTGGAATTTTCGACTCGACGGGTCGATTCGTACGTCGAAAGTCAAAATTTTTCAGGACAAGTATTTTTTCTTAAATATACCACAAAAGTGAAAGTATGAAGTTAGTCAGAAAAATAATTTGCTCCGTACTTTTACCTTTTTATAGTATATTTTGCAATGATGTTGCATTATAATATATATATATCCCTTAGACTTCTGTCAGGCAAACTACCGTAATTATTCTAATAGAAACCCGTCTTTAATAGTAACCCCCCCCCCTATTTGTTGACTAAGATTTCAGAGTTAGGGTTATTTTTGATTGACAATTTCAATATTTTTAGAGGATTGAAAAATAGTAAACCGGGGGTTTCTATTAGAATAATTGCGGTAAACACCTTTTATTTTTGTTGTTTTCAAAATAGGGGTGGTGAAAAGTGAAGAGAATTAAAGAAGTTCGTAATATTAGGTTGATCCAAAAGTTCTTGGGCACCTTGAAAAAATTTATTTTCGATTTTTTATTCGCTTCTTTTTCGTCGTTTCATCTCATCTGTCTTTTTTAGATGACAGACGATCATTTACGCCACATTCTGCTGTTTTTGTTTCATTTAAAATCCGAAAATCCAAGAAAAACCGATTAGATTCTTTGTTAAAGGTATTGGGAGATTGCCTGAAAGATGGCAAAATGTTGTTGATGTTGAGGGAGATTATTTTGTTGAATAAAGATTTTGGAGAGCTGTTTTGTTGATGTGACTTCGAGTGATATCTCCTCTGAATTAGATCTGCAAACATTGGAATGATAAACATCATGCTAAAATATTAACACGTTAATAAAAAATCGAAAATAAATTTTTTCAAGGTGCCCAAGAACTTTTGGATCAACCTAATATAACTTCAGAAGGTGTTTCACAAGCTCGAATCCCTCCTGCTTACACAAATGCTTTCAGCCATAGTATTAAGCGTGAAATTCTGCATAGTTCAATGAACACGGCCTTTTCTGTGTTAATAGCAAAATAAATGTTAGTGTAATTAAGGCGAAATTTATTTGCTTACTATAATGTGTTGTTTTAACTCAGGGCTATCATCTCGAAATTAAAGAAGGATATTTAAAAAGGGCAAAAATACTTTTCTATAAAAAAACTGCAAAGGCTGCCTGATGGTGTTAAAACTTAAAAAAATTGCTTAGATATTTGCTTCTTTGACCGAAAAGAGAAAAAGCACTTTTGAGCCAGAAAGAAGGCACTTTCGGACCAGGGGTCTATCCCACTAAGTGAAAAATGAAAATTATTTGTCGATATTGAAATACTCACTCTTGCTAACTCTACAACTGTCATATGTTTATGTTATATGGTTTATATAGATATGGAACCTTCCGTTACGGACTCTGCTTTTGAGGCGTGCAAAACTAAAGACGACAAATTCATGCTCTTTAAGAAGATTCAAACAAACAAGTCTGTGCTCTTCGGGAAGTTCTCTGAATCGGTTACGAAGCAGCTGAAGGATGAAACATGGGAGAGCATTTGCCAAGAACTCGTTGCCGAAAGGTATGCATCTTTTGAGTACAAGAATTTCAAGCAGCTGAGAGACAATATGTGGTCGGTAACGAAAACTCGCACGATGAAGAAGACCGGAACAGGTGAAGTCGAGTTCAGCGAGGTAAATTCTCATATTATATCTACAGCAGGAAATTTACCGTATTTGAACTTAGGTGGTGAGACCGGTCCTAGCAATCGTCGACGCCGAGAGCCCACAAGTCAAGGGATTGAAAGTGATCGAAAGTGAGGAGGTAGAAGACGTAGCAAGTCCATGTACAGCGAAGTCCATTCCGAAACCAAGTCCGAGCCTGAAGCCATCAAGAAAGCGTCTTTTCTCGTCAACGATGCAGTAACTTTCATAAGTTTTAGATATGAGACTCTAAATGTTACCTTTAGGAAACTACCAACATATCTGGAGAAGGAGATCAAGGCCGAGAAGCTGCGCGGGCTGAGACTGGACAATCGCCTAAAGGAATTTTACATCTACGAGAAGGAGCTGGAGCTGGGTGTCCCGCCGCAAATGAGAATCTTTGCGAACAAGGATGAGAGGCCTGCCAAAGAAAACGAGCAAGAATATACTTTTGATGGCATGTCGTAGATGTTAACTGGCCTTGTTATGTCGTTGTTCAAGTGTGAAAATAAAGTTATGATGTTTAGACTTGTTTGGATGAACCATTGTAAGATTAGAATAAAAAGTGAAAAACTTAAAAGTGAAAAATGTTTTTTCATTTTTTTTTCATTTTTCACTTTTCATTTTTTATTTTTCACTTTTCAATTAGTGGGATAGAAAATGAAAAGTGAAAAATGAAAACTTTTCAATTAGTGGGATAGGCCCAAAAAGAAGATAGAAAAAAAGATTTATCTGTTTTTATACAATCGGTCGAAAAATGTCAAAAATTTTTGACTCGACTTATTGCGTCGAACGTCGAAAAATCTGATATTAGTGATAAACTGTATAGATTCCTGTTCAGCGTGGTTGATTTGCTTAGAAAACGTCAGTTTCTTTAGAAAACACATAAGAACCTTGACCCATCCGGAAGTTGTAAGCGATTGCTGACGGATACTCCATAGGCACCTGTTCTGCCCAATTCCTCACCGCTTCTTTCACCAGTTTTTTCAATCGCTCATCAGTCATTTGATACTTCTTGCGTTTAATTGGTGGTTTGTGCCCATCGGCAAGTCCCTCTTTAAGGCATCAAAGCACTCATTCAAATGTTTCATAGGTACATAAGCTGAAGCTACAATCTCCGTACACTGAATTGCTTAAAGATTAATTAAATTACGAGCAAACGTAAAAACATACATCATGCGCGAACTGCGGATCGGTGTTGTATCGATTAGAAAGACCTTCTTCCTGCAGATGTTTGTGAAGATTCAAGCATAATTGCCAATAGCATCCAGTGATAGAAATTCCCTCCCATTCTCCTCGAGCTGCGTTCTGGATCGCCGATTCAAAATCGCATGAGATTGACTTCGGTTTGAGATTCCGAAATAATTGCGTCAGCAATTGGAAGAGACGGCGGTACGTTAGTCCTCTTTTGTTTGGCAGAAGAGCAGTAGCAATTGGGAAAACAAAGCCTTTTCTATCAACAAGAACCACAAAGACCTAAAGACAACGTATTACAAAGAAAATCCTTGAAACCTGGAAAATACCTGTGCAAAAAGCGGAGGTGTGATTAGGAAAGTTCCATCACCGCAGATTTTGCTCATTCACTGACCATAGCTTTTGCGTTCGAAACCAAGAATTCTTCCCCCGATTTCTTTTTTCATTCCTGAGTCGAACAAAAGAAATTCATCCTGCTCTCTTCCACAGACGGCTTCGTATAGGCGGTATCCAGGCGGTATCCTTGAAAAAAATTTTTAACTGAAAATGAAAAAGAAGTAACCTTGAAAGGCGACGGAGTAGGAGGCGGTTCTGGCCCGCAGGATCCCTCGCTTTCGGTTGTCAATTTCTGGAAGACTGTCTTGAATGCGTGATATCTTTGCCTGATTTCTGAATTGCTGGATGATTTCACCGGTTATCTACAAGAATAAAACATAACAGAATAAATATATGAATTTAAAAGCCTTACCACCGTGGTAGTTGTCGCCAATAGCTTTTCTTCATTACGAATAGCTGTAGCGAAAACATGACATGGGTTGGCTTCGCATCCGTGAGGTGTTGTTATGAGTCTAAATTAAACACCAGTTTTGCAGACAAAACTATGAAGTAGCAGAAACCTGCTTAATGAATTGCCCGCTTGTCACCCAAAACCAAGCCCTGCCTTTGCAACCATTAGCATCGCATATTGTGGAAACTTCCCTCGTTATCTCTTTTCGCGACTCCTATAGTACATTCGACCTTCGTTGACGAACTCCCTGTTTCCATGTTTTGAGTTAAAAGCGTATGGCTTTGCAAGAATAGAGTTCATCTGGAACAACATAAAATGCACTAGAATATGGCTGTGAAAATAACAAGAAAAATGGAAGAAAAAAGTCATCCATAGACAAAACATTGATAAGAAAGCAGGAATGGAGTTATGGCGGCGAAAAATTGGTCGGCGAAAAATTATCCGCGAAAAATTGGCGGGTAAAAATTGACCGGTACCGGTATAATGTTGGTATTAATTTCATTAATAACCTTAATGTACCCTGTGCATTACCCTGGTGGCAATTCCTCTTTTTGTCACATTTTTTGAATTCAATTGTTTTCAGTAATTTTGATCAATGATCTTATCAATTTTTGATCGCAGGACTTCTTCTGGTTGCAAAAAGCAGTCAAAAAAAGAAGAACTATGAAATAGTGTTGCCATCTCGGCGTGACGATTTCGGCTATATAAGTCAAAAACCCGAAATTTTTAAATTTTTGTCAGATGTCTAAGCATATACAGGACCAAAATTTCAGTAGACATACAGCACATAGCAATGTTAATTCCATGCGTAATCTGCAGTCTCGGACTGGACAACTCAAAAGAGTCCGGAGCTATGGAGTTTGAAACTGGGGCCAATCTTCGGAATCACCTAGTTGGTTAGTAAATAACATGAAAATGTAAATTTGTGATGATATACTTTAGAAAATCACTCCAAATATGTGGCTTGCGCATTACTTGCCCCGAACATGAACAACCAAGTGCATTTTTGGCTGTGAGATATTGTTTGAAAAAATACAATTTTTGTTAATGAATAAAATTTTGAGACTGAACAACGTGGATTACAATGCTTCATTGACTGGTCTACAAACTAATGAAACACAAGTAAGTTTAGCTAGTGGATCGTTCTGAAATTTTAGCGAATTTAAACATTGCGGGACGGGCAAAACACGGTAAAATTACTACAGCATAAATTATTATAGAAATCTTGAAAAAAGTTTAATTTTTAGTTGAATTGCATTTTTTAGACGAAAGCAGATTTCTCAGACAATGATCAAAACCAAATAGGACTATCTCTGCTAAGTGCCCTGATCTCTGCCTCCACTTCAGAGCACTTACAAATTTCTGGGCAAGTTATGCTAGCCAATGAAGATGGAGAGTGTAGCAAGCAAAGCCCTACAGTATACAACTTACATCCCTCCCCTTGAACTATAACGATATTCTCTCACTTCAGTTGCATGATCTGTTCAATTTTAACCCGCTTACCGCAATACTAGGAGATGCCCTTAACAAATCAGAAGTTAGTTCTAGTGCTAATCATTGTGGAGACCCGAATCAGTCAAAGCCTGATGTCATAGAGTCGAAAGCAATGCGTAAGGCAGTCTGTCAAGTGAGTTGAAAACCCTCCAATATTACAGTATTGTTTTGATAAAAAAATAATACCTTAACAGATAGATTACGCGGTGCGTTAACGTTCCGTCATATTTTCCCAAATAGAAAAAATAAAAAACCCAAATAAAAAAGAGAAAGCCAAAAAGTGATTTTTTTTGGAAAAAAGGTCCCCCTTGGCCCCCTGTTGTTTTAAAACATTGCTTATTGGTGATTCCAAAACAACAGGGAGACAAAAGCAATTCTTTTCGAAAAATCACTTTATGCCTTTGCCTCGAAAAATATGACGCAAGGTCCCTTTACCGATCACGCTACTGTCCATGGTCATTATAAGCTATCTAAATTTTAGTTTCACATTTACAAGTATTTACAAGTACAACTGTTGCCGAAAATATTTTTTTTCCAAGAAGTTCGTCTTGGCTAACGTCTCAGCCACACGACGAAACTAGGCAACCTACGGTTACGATCATCCTCTGCACAACGGCAAAAAGCAAAGACAAGAACACTAAAATTTTAATTACGCTTCCCCTAAACTTACATATCAGATTAGAAAACGATAGGAAAAAGTCCAAACACCGAGATATTTATTTAAGCGATAACTACGAGTCCACAATAATATCAACAAATATAGTCTGTAGAGAGCATTTCCCTAGGCAAGCTGGCTAGACCTTGTTGAAAGCGACGACATCCACTGACTGAACCAGATCTTCGTTGGCAGTGATTTCCTCTTCCAGCCAGTCCGTCGAAACCTTCTCATCCTCAATGACACAGCAGATCTGAAAGTAGAGGGAATGGAGTACCGCCACGACATGAATCTAGCGAATACACAAACCTGCAGCTTGTTGAGTCCATAGGCAACTGGCACGACCTTGGCGGTTCCCCAGACGAGCCCGTCCTTCTCGATGGCACGCACTTTCTCTTCGATCTGCTTGATGTCAATGGTATCTGAAAATAGAAAGTGAACAAATGAATGTGAATACCTATTGACCCACCGTCCCACGGCTTCACATCGTAGATGACGGTAGACTTGGCGATGACACCCGGCTTCTTGGCTTTCTTGTCAGCATAGGCCTTGAGACGTTCCTGCACCAGACGCTCCTTGTCTTCATCCTCTTCACTGCCATCATCGCCAAAGAGCTCGAAGTCGGCATCAGCTTTCTGACCGGCCACAGCAGCGGAAAGTTCATCAGGCAAGGCCTTCAAGTCCGGAACCAATTGAACTTCCACGCTGCCCTCCTTGAGAATTTCGGCCGTAGCAGTCGATTCGGAAGTCTGCATAGCAGCAATCTTGCTCTGTTCTGAAGTCATTTCTTTGGAGATTTGCACGCAAAACTGAAAACAGGAAATGGATAGTTTTTTTACACTTCCTCGATAGGCAGTGTCGATAACTTTTTGTTACGAGTCAAAAACGACGCTAACACTGCCAATAGAGAGGACACTGTCAATCAAATTTTAGTGGCACAAGCAATGACTGGCAATCGCCAAGAAAAATTCTAAGCGACAACCAATTGGACTACAGCGGACAATTTGAGCAGTCAATGATAACTTCGCAAGTGATTGAATTTCAATCATTGAACTAAAATTCGACCAAAAGTTTACTATGGTCTCGAAAGGAACGGGCAGTTTGAATTTTCCTTTGGTATGGGGTTGCTGAATGGAAAGTTTTCCGGAAAACTTTCAGAAAAAATGCGGAAAGTTTTCCAAAAAATGGAAAGAAATAAAAACAGGAGTACAGAATTTCCCTGTGGCCCAAAGCTGTGTTACACCTCGTTTTTTTGCTTTTTCACTAGGGTTATGAGCATTCTTGCTGAGGCTTGGATTTTATCAACCACCACATCAACCATCCACCGGTTGATTGATTCCTGGTTGATCAACCGGTTGATGAAAGTGATCAACCGGTGGCTCACCGGCGAATAAACCGGTTGATAACGCCGGTTGATTCCGCAAGACTGAACTTACCACAGGTTGGTGTTAACTGTGCAGTTAACTCTACAGTTAACTTCAGTTAACTGTATAGTTAAATCTCGATATAGTGTTGTAGATCGATCGCATCGCAGGTCAGGAAAGAAATTAACTTGCAGCGGGGTATCTAAGTAACACTGCATACAGAGAAATTTAGCTTCTCCCCTAGATACATCCTTTACTGCCTGGATACTACCACCCGGGTACTACTACCTGAGTACCCACATCTGAGTGCCACCACTTGGCTGCTACGCGGTACCATAACCCTGCTACGTGGCTATAGTACGGATACTATAGCCTTGGTATCACCATCTGAGTACCACTTCTTAGGTGTCACGACCTTGGTAACACCACATCACCCATTCGGCAATGAATTTGATATGTTTATTCATGATTTTGATTAAAATCTCATGATTATTTGAATAAAATAGCATGTGCAGTCCCTTGTTATTTCTGTCTAATTTCTCACCGCCAACCAGAAAGTTTTCCGGCTAACTTTCCAAATCTTTTCTGTCCGGACAATTAAGCAACCCTACTTTGGTCAGATTCTAGGTGGCTGTAACTACGATAGATGGTTTTCGGTTTCAAATTGATCGTTTCCGATTCATTAGCCACTTTCCCACCCTCTTTTCAGGTATGTAATGTCAACATCTGTTCCACTGCTCGCCAAAGACACGTCTTCATGGTTCACCTCAATCAAAAAGATTTATTCCAATGCTCAAAGTAATATTAAAAGACCTTGGCAAAAAACCTCCGTTAAAAGACCCTCCGTTTTCAGATGTGACTACACAAATTCAAACTCTATTTGGGAATTGAAGAAACATTGCATCTCACAACATGGCACCGACACACTGGCACTTAGCAATGAGGAGAGACACAAAAAAGCGATCCAGGTCAGCACTTTAGCTCATTTTACTTCGGTATTATTAAAATTAACAAAAATTAGTAATTATAGTCAATGGTTAGCGTACAGTTAATGACCCTTAGGGTCGGTCCCAAGGGGGCGTTAAATCGAGGGTCGGCTGTACCAGCGTTTTTGGGTCAAGCTCAATTGAGTGGGGGGTATACTTCAATTTAGCCAACCATTTTGATATCATTATATTTTCAGATGTGGAACCAAAAGTGCTTTCCCGACTGGAGACAAAAGAGAGCTTCTTTCTGGTCGAAATATGAAGGCGAGAAAGAAGAAGTAAAGGATAAGGCATCCGAAGAACTCTTGGACGGCGATGATCAGCAAACCAGTCTGACCTCCTGTTTGCAATCCTTAATTCAGCGCATCAGCAGTGTGGACCAGAGCACTTGTGAAAGCACATCTGCAGCAGCTAGTGGAATTGACTCTCCAGCCAGTCAGAGTGGTGAGCCATGGTCTAACAGTGAGGGCGACCACAACTCACACATGGGTTTGGACGACAAAAGCCTTTCTGACCTCCATTCAGTGCTTCAAGCAGCTGTGGATCAGGGCCAACTAACTGCCAATAATAATTCAAGTGCCAAAAGTGCCAACTCTTCTCGACAAACAGCTGCCAGCGACAGAATATGCCATCTTTGCTGGTTAGTTGCAGATTTCAATGCAATTGAGGCTCTATATGAAAATCCACTCCGAGTAACGGGTCAGACCTCAATGTGCCCGAGTGTTTTATGGGCCTTTTGTGTCAATTTTTTCGTTTTCTTCAATACTTAGCATAATGGAAGATCGGAAAATTTTTGGTTATGCCAGACATTATGGGGAACATATTTTTTTCAGATCATTCGATTTTTCGTCGATTAATCAGCCTAAACATTGTTTTCAGTTTTTTTGTCATAAATGAACCGAGAACCCGGTTTTCGGTTTTGGTTTATTGACCAAAATTCGGCTTTCGGTTAACTTACCGAATCTTATCCTATCACTGAATAAGAAAATAAATTTTCTAATCCAATTTCGAAAAACGTATCGGTCAATGGATAGCGTATTTTTTCATAGGACGTTTTGGCCAGTGGACGTCTTAATTTTGAACCAATAAATTTATTTGACAATTTTCAGGGAGGAATCTAGGTACCCCGGTCGCCATATTGCTCAAAAACATCTGCGAAAGCCTCTTTACGAGTGTCCTGTATGTGAAGGCTTTGGGAGTTATGAAAGTTGCACTGTCATGAAACACATCAATAAAGTGCATATTCAAGAAGCTACTCAAACTCCTGACTTGACCCCAATCAGCAATTTGGAGAGATATGCCGAAGAAATTAGGGAACTGCAGGTAAAATTGTCACCATTATACAAGAAAAAATTTGCATTAACAGTTTATTTTAGATCAAATGCTTTCCTAACCGACCCATGAAACTGGCTCGAATGCCTACCCAGAATACTAGAGATAACTCTGGAGGGACCAGCAGACCAGCCAGGGAAAGGCACCACTGCAATTTGTGCAAGACGTTGGTAGCTCAATCAGACAGGCAAAGGCATGTGTACCATAGGCATTTGAGGAAAACGAGGATATTTGAGTGTCCACTCTGTGAATTCTCCTCCAACTACGATGTACACAGAGTCAAATGGCACATCAAGTGGATACACAAGAATAAGGAAGGGGTGGACAAGATGGAACCCATATCTCATGAAAACAAATACAGATCTGAAATTGACCAGCTGAATGAACAATGCTTTCCAGGTAATGCCTTGAATGATTTGAAAAATCGCTAGATACATCTAAATTTGGGTAATTAAATATGGCACTTGCTTTTTTTTTATTTATTTCATCTAACAATGTCCGAGCATACCGGGTGGGCAAAGAAATTCCCAGCATTTCAAATGCTCATAACTTTTGATAGACGTCGAATTTCGACAAACGGTTTTTTGCAATCGTCTTAGAAAAAAATATAACTTTTGTTTGGTATACAATGTCAAGAACACGATTTTCGCTTGTTCCCTCCTGTGGTTTGGGTCCTGACCTGTGGGTGCCCTCTGGATGGGCAAGGCCTAAACCATAGGGGGGGGGGATTAAGCGAAAATCGTGTTTTTGACATTGAATACCAAACAAAATTTATATTTTTTCTAGGACTATTGCCGAAAACCGTTTGTCGAAATTCGACGTCTACCAAAAGTTATGAGCATTTGAAATGCTGGGAATTTCTTTGCCCACCCGGTACATATTTTTTCTTTCTTTTTCTTGCTGTTTTTATTCTTTTCCTGCCAGTACTATTTTTACCAAGGATTTTGAAGCCGCAAATGCGGCTGGCGCTTTCCTTTTCCTTGTTTGAAATGACAAAAAATTTAAATTCAAGCATTTTGGTACTTACCGTATTTCCTAAAAAGGCCCCCCTCTAATAAGGCCTGCCCTCAACTTTGAGGACCTATATCTCAGCCCAGAGTCAATTGTTTGGAAAACTCGACAATGGCCTGCATACTTTTGTCAACGCCCCTATTAGAAATGCGAATTTCTCGCCGCTCTTTTTTTTAAACGAAAGCTGACATCAAGGCGAATCTAAAAAATCCTGCAACAGAAATTTTCGAGCCTTTTATGACCATATTTTTTGATAATTCATAAAAAGTGTGTAAAAAGTATTAGTACCAAATTGTAGCCCTGAATGTCAGCTACATTGTGGCACCAAAACTTTAAAAAAAAACGAAAAATTTGTAGATCTAAACTTTAAAAGGCGCTCACTCCGTGCTGAAAAAGTGTCAGAAAGTGCGCCTTTTAAAGTTTAGATCTACAAATTTTTCGTTTTTTTTAAAGTTTTGGTACCACAATGTAGCTGACATTCAGGGCTACAATTTGGTACTAAAACTTTAAAAAATTGAAAAAAAGTATATCTAAACATTAAAAGGCGCTCACTTTGCCTCTACATTGTGAACATAGCCTTAAAGGACTATAGTTTTTGCGCGCAGCTGCTTGTCTAAAAGTTGAATTGGCGGGGACAGTTCTGTTTCATCTCTCACTGTAGTACAGTGACTGTACTCTTTTGAGTTGACTCCAAAGAGTATAGTGGGAGACGGAAGAGAACTGTCCCCGCCAATTCAAATTTTGCACTATGGTCCTTTAAGTGTCAATTTTGCAGGTTGGCAGCACAGGAAAAGACCATTTTGGTGGTTGGAAAATGGGGAAGAGCAGGAGAAAGCTGCACAAACAGTAAACAACAATTTTTTAAACATTTTACCCAGAAACCAATCACAACTTCAGGTTACAACAACAAATAAAATCTTGGCTGAAGTATCTAAGTCACCAGAAACTGTTGTTCCAGAAGACTCAAAACCCTGCAGATCGCCCATAGCCAAAGAAATTAGCAGTGCCTCTACTATTTGGACATGCAATGTAATTTTTTTCTTTATATTTTATCTATATGTATTTTTTAGCTGTGTAAGAAAGAGTTCAAGCCATCCTTCAATTTCCTGAGACATGTGGCCAAAGAGCACCTCAAGATCCCCCTCTTTCAATGTCCTGTTTGTGAGGGATATAGGTCGGGATTACTTTTAATTTTCAAGAAGATTTTACGAATAGACCAGCGGGTTTCCAACTAATTTCGGCGATTTACCAATGTATTTACCAATACAAATGTTCTATTCCAAATATTCGAAGGTACTTGTGCTGTTTAAGGCCCCTTATTTTTTTCTCCAGCCGTCGCTTTTGTTTTTTAAGTCCGCGAATTTTTTTCTCATTGACTTTTTTGATTTTGATTAGGAGCTTGCTCGAACGCCTACCTGAGGGTTTCGATCAACTTTGTGAATCCAGAAACTGGCGCGCACAATCAAGCAATAATTGTATTACATGTAAACAAGAAAAACTGGCGGCTAACGGCGCCATACAATAACGGGGAGACTGACTGAAGAATAACTTCGAGTTTGTAAAATTCAAATATTTCAAAAAGGCGGCAATTCAAACGCTTTTTTTTTCGAATATTTTGCGTAATTTTCGAAGGTAAATGAAATTCGACGTAAATTTTTTCGGAGTTCCGAGTTATCTCCCAATTTTAAAGGGCGAAATATCGTCGCTAGTATTAGACATCCAATACTCAAAAGATAGATAAAGAGTTGTAGTATGGAGCCCTGAAAAAATCAGAACGAATGATAAGATATGTCGTGGGTAACGATTGAAAAGAAAAAAACAAAAACAAAACGTGACGGACACCAAAAAATCACTCCATCGTAATACTAAGTAGAGATAAAAGTCGTTAAAAATCACTTTTTTTGCAACAAAAATCCGGGGCCTTAAACAGCACAAGTACCTATTCGAATACAATTTACACGTAAATGGGCAACTTTTTAAAAAAAAAATAGGAAAAATTTCAAAAAGGCTCGCTGACTGGCTACACACCCTTTCATAAATTGTAAGCAAAATATTTCAACTAATTTTCATAGCAGTGTTATTTTGATATCAGAAAATATGATATAGAACTGATATGATATTGATATGATACTGATATCGTATGATCTGATGAAGGACACACATCACTATCACATCACATCTGGAAAAAATTTTTCATATCACATCTATCAGGTCATACGGAAAGTATTGACACAAAATTTCAAATCCTTGTATCTCGCTCATTTGTTAACATTTTGTGGCAATCTTTTTTTTGTTTTGTAGCCCTGAGTCTACTCTATGGGAAATAACTGAACTTTATTCAACAACTGTCTTTCAACAACTGTAAATTCGACTGACCAAGGACAAGATCGCTGATCTTGGATGGGAGATTCTGCCGCACCCGCCTTATTCTCCAGATTTGGCTCCTTCGGATTTTCACCTGTTCTTGTCAATGCAAAACTATCACAGAGAGAAACAACGTTGAACAAGTGAAAGCGGATTTGCAAGCGTTCTTTGAGTCAAAGCCAGCGAATTTCTTTGCTAGAGGAATTGCAAAATTGCCAGAAAGATGGGAAAAAGTTATTGATGCGGAAGGATCCTATTTTGTTGAATGATTTGTTTATTGTTGAATAAAGTTCAGTTATTTCCATAGAGTAGACTCAGGGCTACAAACAAAAAAGATTGCCACAAAATGTTAACAAATGAGCGAGATACAAGGATTTGAAATTTTGTGTCAATACTTTCCGTATGACCTGATATATCATATCACCCTAAAATTTTTCAATGATCATCACATCAATATCACATCAAGCAAAAAAATCAATTCCTGAATTCCCGCCAAAATTTTGTATGGGTAGTGTTACCTCAATTCTAAGTGACTCCCCCTTGTTCCCACAATCAATAAAGACTCTTATTCCTCTTATTCATATTGTCATTTCACCTTTTTATGACCAGGTCCTGAAAACAGGAATATTGGTTCATCATATCAGCATCACATCAGCCGGAAATTTTCCGATTATTATCACATCAATATCATATCAGTAAAAAAAATTTACTCTGCATCACATCAATATCATATCAGTGAAATAATTTTTTGAGCAATATCATATCAACTAATATCACATCAAGGCTATATCACATCAATATCATATCATCTGCTGAAAAAAAAAATCTCAAAATAACAGTGTTTCATAGTCAATTTTAGTGGTCAAGATGCCTATGAAGTTCGCGCACACATACAAATGCTGCACCCTGACCGGAACCTTGAGCCTGTCAGCAATGTGGAAGCTAATGCTGACCAAATCGAGAAGGTCTACCAACAATGTTTTCCAGGCCTTAAACTCAAGGTATTACAGTTAGCTTTTGACATTACTAGGGTTGGGCAAATAGCCGGCCATTCTGAAATGGCTCGGCCATATTCCGCCATATGGCCATGATCCCATCCTAGACATCACTTTTATAATATTTTAAAAATAGTATTAGGGCATTTTGATTGAGAACAGCAAATTGTCTGCCCCTGTGCCGTCACCAGCAGTTGTGCTGGAGCCAAAGCCAGTGGATGAGTGTCGAGTGCAGTGCAAGGAGTGTGACATGGACATGAAAACTGAAGATCGCCAAATCCATGTGTACCGCCACCACCTGAAAGAGCCCCAGCTGTACCAGTGTCCCGCCTGTGACTTTAGCCACCATGCTTGCTCTTCCGACGTCAAGGTAATGATTCTCTTTGACTTCTTTTAAAAAATATGTGCGGAACAAGAATTATTTGACAATGATTGACATGAAAAATTTTAGTAAAATCCAAGAAAGTTTTATTGGTATTAAAATTTATAGAAAATAAGCTTGGCTTCACGCGGCCTTTTTGGAAAAGGGACAAGAAAAAATAATATTTCCCAACAATTTTCTATCTGGCCACTATGAAAATAACATATTATTATCGGATAACGAAAGGCAAAACGAAAAATGATAACAAAAGTATATAAAAAGTAATGAAACACAGTCGAAAAATTAAAAAAAAACAGGGTACGCGACGTTTCCCTGTAAAGCCATTTCCCTGTAGGCCGTTTTCCTGTAAAAATGGTTTCTCGAAACGAGACTTCAATTTATTATACATCCGCGCTTCATTTTTTAAGTTTTCATGTAATTATTAACATTCTGTTGCTCATTTTCAGTTTTTTTTTAAATTGAACACATAGCTCGGACTCAAAGATATTTTTCAAAGTTTAGAAAAGTTTGAAAAACATGTTTGATTACGTCCTAACACACACTGGCCTACCCTTGCCCAAGCCTTAACCTCAAAAACACACCAGGGAGACCACTTTTGGGGACCAAAAGAGTGATAAACCCAACGGCAAACAAGGAAAACATACCTTCCTAGACGAAAATTTCAAAAAAGACGATAAATTTTTTACACTTTTTTAAGAGGGACGATGAATCGTCTTTTTTATATAGAGACGATAAATTGTCCGTGTTTGCTCCGCGCGACATTTTTTATTATTAACAGAAAATGTCTGGTTGCAGTTCTGTGCAGGGAAACGTGCCTTACAGAAAAACGGCTTACAGGGAAACGGTTTTACAGGGAAACGTACGTGTACGTTTAAAACAGAAGTTTTCGAATTTGCAGAGAGTAAAAACCGAAAACACAAAACAGGTACAACAAAAAAGTGTAACAGCCGGCATTTTCAAAAAACGAGACTTACAGAATGATAAAAAAGCAATAAATAGACCGACATACAATTTACAAGGCTGAGAACCATCATTTATTCCTACAGCAAATTACCATCGGGAATATAGGATTCTAATGGCCCATCTTCTTAGACACTTCAACCGTTTTCAGCTCACCAGCCAGCAGGTAGACCATCTCAAGTGCAAAGTCGACTGATGAACCACTTCCACTTGCTGTGAGAATTCCCGGGCTCGTGCATACCTTATCATGAGAAAAGGAAAAGCCTAAAAGAATTTTAAGAGTTTCAAAATCAAAATTGATACAAGCATAATATAATCTACCTCTACTAACCAGCAAGTGTTCCAACGACCAGTCTCCGGCCAACAAGCAACTACCAACATTGATATGAAGAAAAACTGTGACCCCGAACCCAGAAGAAGCAATTAACTTTGAAGTCGAGTAACTGTCCTGCAGGAGTGCAACAAAATCTGTGTTCTAAACAAACTAATAGAGATGAAGATGGAAACTTGAACAAACCTTGCATGCCTCATCGACCCCCTTCTCTCCTCCCAGAATTACCAGAGCACTCGATGAGTTGATCTTCTGAGAAGCATCACGGATCGAAAATTCAACCGAAAATTCACCACCGAAACGAGACACTACATTTGACTTCAAACCACAAGTCGACACCTAGAAACAACATACTAGATGTTTAAGTAAACGATAGCCAATTACCCCAATATCTGCGAGCTCCATCACCTTGCGAAGGTCTCCGTAATCTGCCTCATTAAACCCATCCGCAAGAATGATCAAGATTGGATGAGTCTAAAAACTACTAGTTTAGAAGAGTCAAAGGTTAAAAAGTCTCTATAGTTGTCTTATTTTGAACACAGACCATGTTCAGATGGCGTAGTTTTATCTGATGTTGGATTAGGTGAAAGAAGTTTCTGGACATCAATGAGAGTCTACGCCAACTTTGGCAATTTAGAAATAGTAGAATATTATCAAAGACTTCCAGTGGTATTGTAATTTGTTTAAATTTGCTTCCCATAGCTGTAAACCACAGTTTAAAGAATCAGAAACTAGTGTCACGCAATATAAGTAGGATTGAATTACCTTGGGCTCGATCTTCTCTTCGCCAGTCGCTTTGGTTCCGGAAGAAGTTCCTCCCTGTAAATTTTAAAATAAGATCCAAAGTTGCAGTGGTTTTCATAAACATCAATGCCACATTGATGTTTTCAAAAAATAATTTTTCCACAGTAATACTGTTGCCAGCATAAATTATCAAAATATCGAAATCATGCGGTGAAAAAGCCAAAGTATCACAGATGCTGAGCTAACTTGAAAAAAGATGAAATTTACCTCAAAAAGTTCGGTGATCTTCTCGACGTCTTCTCTGTTGACTCGCTGCTTGCGGCGCTTCTCCTTGTTCGCTTTCTTGATCAAATCAAACGAATTACCAGACATTCTGAATATGAAAATATAGTCAGATAGCAATACTTCGACATCCCATTGTGGGCGCTCTATTACAGACGCAATGTAAAGTAAATGACCCAAAACACAAAAAAGGTAATATAACACCAATGATCACAAAATGTCATAAATTTGACCTGACATTTTGCGCAATTTCAAAGGACTATTTTTCTTAAGCGATAACAATTTTGATTTGACATAATTATGACCCGATCTCCAGAGAGCACATTTGTTTGATTTTATGCTTATCTACTTAGTCAATATTTAATTTTCTAGTCTTGTGCCTTGGCAAAAGTTTTTTATTTTCCGAATCAGGGAAGCAAAATGATGCTGGGACCGTAGCCTTATTAAAGGGGCATGCCCACGCTAATAAAAGGTGGTGCCCGCCAATACAAAATTTTTTCCTAATCATTGAACTTCTGTCCGGATTTTTCAACTTGGTTTCTAACAAAACGAGGCCTAGAATTTAATTTGGGGTATGGTTTTGTTAGAAACCAAGTTGAAAAATCCGTACAGAAGTTCAATAACTAGGAAAAATTTTTGAATTCCTGGGCACCACCTTTTATTAGCGTGGGCATGCCCCTTTAAGCTTTTTATGTATTCATTTTTAGGCTAAACGCTATCTGTGTAATTTGCAGGCGCACATTCGCTTCAGCCACCGAGAAACGCCCGATCTAACTCCCAGAGCCAACCTTCTGAAATTTTCCAAAGAGATTAGTGAGTGGAATGACAGATGCTTTCCTGGGTGGATCAACCGCCGTCTGCCGGCCACTTGTTTGGAGGACTTCAATAGATGCAGGGTTTGTGATGTTGAGGTTAGGCAGACCTCAAGGTGGGTGTTCCATTCGGAGTATTTATAATCTTCATGCACTTATATTTTAGACATATTGCTGAGGTACACTTGCAAATCCCTCTGCACCAATGCCCTTTGTGTGAGTACGGCGCAGCTGAGTCCCGGTTAGTCAAGCGCCACATGAAAAACAACCACAAGAAAAAAGAAATAAAGGTACTTTACTATTGCGGAACGTCACAGTCAACTGTAGCTTTGGTAATTCAGAGTCTGGAGCCTATAGCCAATGTGGTGAAACGAAGAGCTTCTTTTTCTGAGCTGCACGACCAGTGCTTCCCGGGCAGACCCAAGCGCCTGACTAACATCACTATTTCGGACGAGGGCAGAAGGACCAAATGTAAACTGTGCGGGATGACTATCAGCAAGAAGCGGCGTGGACATCATTTGCTGGAAAAGCACCTGAGAAAGGCTATTTATAAGTGAGTTAGACTGGACCTATTCTATTAAAAAGAAAGTTGGGCGCTAGTATAGAATACAAAAAAAAGAAAAAAAAACAATTTTCAAGCGTTTTTTGAAATTTCGACCATTTTCGGCCTAAACATATTTTAAAATTTTTTTTACCAAGCCACCGAAATTATGTTAAAAAAATCTGGATTTCAGGTGCAAACTCTGTCAATTTTCATCCAATTCTGACAAATGCAGCGTTGAAACACACATCACGGAAATGCATCCTGGTAGTAAAGGCAAGGCAGCTGAAGTCTGCTCTGAGCTGATCAAATACCTGCCACAACTCAAGGAACTAGCCAAGACTTGCTTTAATGATATCTCAGTCAAATTTTGATGAAAACACAAATATTCAATTGTTCCTAGATACTAACAAAAGTTTTTTGTGGTTTTTTGAATATTGTAAGTGTTGTGTTTATTATTCAGGGTTGTTACACAGTTAACTCGAATTTTCGAAAATTCGAGTTAACTGTGTAACAACCCTGAATAATAAACACAACACTTATAATATTCAATTCAGCCACTAGCAAGGCAGTGACGGGAAAGTCTCTGAAGGATAGAGTGTGCTTTGGTTCGGTTTCAAGCCGGATTTCCTCAGGGAAAAACTTTGTGAAGCTTGTAGCTGGAGCTGCTGCTGAAGCGAAAAAACTGAACAGCTCGAAGACGTTAAAAAATACCGACCTCGATTGGACCTTTGAGGCTGGCAAATTTTCAAGTTTTTTAACGGCTTGGCCATAATAGAGGTGCGAGGTCAAGGTGGGAGGTTTTTGAGGTGCCGTAACCCAGCCAGATTACCGTATTTATTCTAATAGAACGATACCCCCCCTAATTCGAAATCGTGTTCTTGGCACTGTTTTTTAAAGCCACTTTTCTAGACCATTCTCAAGCAGGTTACCACTTATTTTGTAGCCAGTGAGATGAGGGTTCTTATCCTTTATCCCGACCCCACCCAAGTTTTGATATTTTTATTTTGACACAAATAAGTTGATTCGCCTTTTTGGCGGCATAAAACATGCATGCATACCAGAGTTTGTTTGTGCAGTAGGACCAAGCCGACAAAAATTTGTTCAATTTCCATACTTTTAGGCTATTTTCCACGTCCCGGTACTCTTTTAAATTAGGGTGGGGTCGGGATAAAGGATAAGAACCGAGATGAGCTACAAATTGAAAACGTGGGTCAAAAACACAATGCCAAAAACACGATTTTGAAATAGGGGGTGTCGTTCTATTAGAATAAATACGGTACAGTCAAATCTCGGTTATCCGGCACCCCCCTGGGGACAGGCCTCAGGGTGCCGGATAAACGAGGTGCCGGATAACTGGAATGTCAGTTGACAGAGAATAAGCCAATCTCAGCCAAATGAAGTATATTTAAGGTGCCGGATAACCGAGGGTGTCGGATAACTGGAGTGCCGGATAACCGAGGTTTGACTGTATGTCGTTTTACTGATGTGAAAAGTTGTTTTCCTAGTTTCAAGGTTTGCTACTCAATGAAATCAACTTTCCCGCTATCAAATATAAAAAAAATTTTAGGAACGGATCTCAAACCTCGTATCTCGACCTCCCACCTTCATTGTGGCCAAGCTATAAGTGTTAAAAACGTAACTGGTTTTTATAATCAGTCGTAGGAAGACTGTTTTACAAAACCCCGAGGAACCGCGTTTACCTGTAATCATTATTATTGCCATGCTAATTTATCAATAAAAAACTTTTGACAATACACACTCAGAAAGGCACACACTTTTGTAGTGGAACAAACTTGAACAGCAACACCATTACCATAATCCGCTTAGCAGAGAGTGAGGGAGAATAGTGTCAAACCATTTGGAGACGGAAGTGCCTCCCCCTCCACCGGTTGGTCACTAAATATGCTTATCCTCATCTCTCTCTCTCTACTTTTCTGAACATACAGTTTTAGGCATGCATTGATTTTTTTTTCTTTAAAATTCAAAATGTGAATCCAAAAATTTTTTTGCTGGTTTGATTGAAAAAACATTTTTTGATTGTTGGCGGGGCTAAAAAATATTTGGAGGCTAAAATAGCAGAAATAATCTGCCTTTAGGTCAGGGAACGTAACTGTACTTCTTAAAAAGATTTGTACTTTTTTCGGGACCCAAAATATTTTTTTTATTTTTGAGGTTTTACGCCAAAATCTTTTTTTTCGCTTTGGACTAGTGGGTATTAACATAGTTTTTAAGAACGATCGTATGACTGTTTTTGGTGCAATTTTTAAAATCTGGTCTTTATGATATATTTTGTATTTAATACCGTATTTCCTCTAATAGAAGGACATGTCCTTCTATTTTTCAACCCCCCCCTCGGAGGGTGTCCTTCTATTAAAGCATGTCCTTCTATTTTTCAACCCCCCCTCGGAGGATGTCCTTCTATTAAAGCATGTCCTTCTATTAGAGGAAATACGGTATTTTGTTTATAAATTGATAATGTGCCCGATTTTCTACACAACTGCTCTTAAACGCTGAAATTGACAGTTATATTTAAGGTTGTCGGCCGGCCGAAATTTTCGGCCGGCCGAGTAAAAATTGAAAACCTCGATTTTCGTTCGCGAAATACACAACTAGCCTTTCCGGCCATATATGCAATTCCATATCAAGTTGTTTATTAAACAAAAATTTAAGCTCCGATTCGTTTTTCGCCACTGCTTCCTTGTGCTTGGTCGAAATTAGATGTCCAGCCAGAGTTGACGTCGACCCGCTCTTGCTCAGCATAAGTTCGTCCCCACAGATGCAGACAGCTTTTTCGCCCGCTTTCTTGAAACACTTCCACACATTGCTTAGTGCCATACTAAACATAAGCATAAATAGAAGGACTAACACGGATGCGTGACGAACAATATCAACAGAGTAGATTACAGAATGCGACAAAAATTACGACTATAAGCTATCGCTCCATTACGAACTGATTTCTGAATAAGTTATCAGATTTTGGTATGCGAGCACAACATAATCTTTTGCGCCTGTTTGAAAACTATTGCGGCCGGCCGAGCCGAGCCAAAAAACCGAAAACCGAAATTTTCGGCCGGCCGAGCCGAAAGCCGACAACCGAAATTTTCAGCCGGCCGAGCCGCGCCGAAACCCGAAACCCGAAAAAATGCCGGTTTTCGGCCGGAAAAGCCGAAATTCGGCCGGCCGGCCGACAACCTTAGTTATACAGTCAACCCTCGTTAATCCGCCACCCTGAGGCTGGTCCCAAAAAAGCTAAAGTTGAGTAAAGGTAGGGTAATCGCACCTCGATAATCCGCCACCCCCGTTAATCCGCCACCCTGAGGCCGGTCCCTAGGGGTGGCGGATTAACGAGGGTTGACTGTATTTTAAATTCCGTTCGAGACGGTAAACATTTCAAGAAGGCAATGCGTTCTTTTTAAATGTTTATTGTCTCGAACGGAATTCAAAATATCACTGTCAGTTTTAGCGTTTAAGAGTAGTTTTGTAAGAAAATCGCGCACGCTGATCACGAATCTGGTGTTAGAATTTTGTTTCTTATTCAAAAATTAAAATTTTATTTAAATGGTGAAAGATAACGAATGTCTATTGTCTCGAACAACGAACAAAACTTTTTTTGTCACCGATTCCTTAAAACCACAGGGGACCAAGCACTTTTCACTGCTTTCGATAATGGTCTAATCCTTTTTTAACGGTGTTTCTACCGTGTTTTATTCATTTTAAGCTAAATTTTGGTTCGGAAGATCGAGGTAACCCAAAATGTGACCTTGGCCCCATGGTTTTTTTGTAAAAAAAATTTTTCAGCTCGAAATGTTTAAAACATGGTAGAAACACCGTTAAAAAGTATTAGACCATTATCGAAAAAAATGAAAAGTCGTTGGTCCCCCTGTGGTTTTTAAGCAATCGGTGACAAAAAAATATTTTTGGTGACAGCTTTTTTCGGTGACAAGAAAAAGTTTTTCGGTGACAAAAAAGTTATCCGGTGACAATAAAAAGTTTTGTCCAAAAATAAGCGCAGGGGGACCAAGGCAAAAAATGCAAAAAAAAATTTTCGCGATTTTCTTTATCCTGATGGTGTGAAACATCAATTTAAAGAAAATATTATTACAGTCAACCCTCGATTTAACAAACCCTCAAAAAGTTCGTTCCCGCCTTGGGTTTGATATTTTTAGCTCGATTTTTGAAGCCTTTTGCCAGTTCCAAAAGGCTCTAAAAATCGAGCTAAAAAAGACCGAAACTGGACCCGAAGTGGGAACGAACTTTTTGGGGTGTCGTTAAATCGAGGGTTGACTGTAGTCATAAATACGTACAGATTTTAAAAATTGCACCAAAAACAGTCATACGAACCAGGGGTCCGATTATATCTGCAATAACTACCAACCTTGACACCAGTGGTGCGCCGGAAAATTGCTGCGAAAATAGGAGGATGGGGACTGTCGGGGATTTGAGCAAATGGTGTGTCCAGAGGGATGAATCTCTCGCCACCACCCTCAATCGAGAAGCCAGTCACATTGACGTAGCGCACAGCGGCACAGTAGTGCAGGGTGGGGATGGGAAAGAAGGTGTTCTCTGTCTTTTTGGCTCCATCCATATACTCCAGCAATAGGCCATTGGACCAGACGGACAGCCTGCAAGTTGGGATGCTAGTAAAAGCTGAACACAAAATTGGCAATATTTTCTTATACTGTGTCCCCTCGAAAGTGAGTTTGAATCAGGGCTCCCAATTCAAAATTTTGAAAATACAGTCTAGTCAGGGGTCCGATTATATCCCTTACATAAAAGGCATTGCCCTTAATTTTAAAATAAAGGCACATTTTGACGAATGTTATGGAAGTTATGACTACTTTCTTGGGCAGAAAGAGCAGGAAAGGGGGGAGAAAAATATGTTGTTCGTCAATAAAGTTGTTTTTTTGTTGATTTTTGTCGGGCTTGAAGCATAGGGACAACATGCCTTTAAGTTGCCTTTATTTTGGTGAAAATTCCTTTAAATTGCCTTTATTTTGACACTAGGTGCCTTTGTTTTAGAAATTCGCGATCGAACCCTTGGTACGAACGTTCCTGTGTTAATACCCAATAGCAATAAGAACTTAATAAAATAGCATTTTTGACGAAAAATGACAAAATTTCACTTGTTTGGCCAAATTTACTTTTTTCAAAATTTTGAGTTACGTACCTTGACTTATGTGTTTTTAATACAGAATTAAAATAAACATTTCTGGTTTCCAGATTCTTTCTGAATATTCTCAAATTTACTGAGATTTCGAGAATAATTCTAGCGAAAAAACTCGAGTGTCCATAATTAGGCCGACATAGGGTGGGAATTGAAGTTGCAGATTGGCCGATCGTCGAACTGCTCACAAAACAAATTAATCTGAACTACTACTCTCTAATATTCCTTAACCTCCCATGAAAAACTCTGCTCAACAACTATGCACACAGTCAACTGTCTGAGCAAAGACTAATAAATAGTTAGCGAACGAAATGGTCCAGCTACAGCACGCCCTTCCTATAGCTGCTCCACGCCGAGTCCACCAACCACCCGCAACCCCCAATCAATGGCGCAATGGGACAGTGACGGGACAGGTGGTGGCCAATAATGGCCACCACAACCACTTCAGTGAACCAACTGTGCCACAGATGCCTAGAGCTAGACTCCAGCTGCAAACCATGCCCCTCAACAATAATGACTATAAGCATCGGAAAACAGAGGTGAGTGAGTGTGGGCTACGGATGTGTGTTTGATGCACTGATCACTAAACTAGCACTCTTAGAGCACTTTTTTCAAGGAAACCTATGTAGAACAAGACCAGACCAGCTGCCAGGAAATCGTCAAAAGGGTAGTTGCTGCACACACAGTGTTTTGCCTTTTTATCCTATATACCGTAATTATTCTAATAGAAACCCCGAAGTTACTATTTTTCAATCCCCTAAAACTCTTGAAATTGTCAATCAAAAATAACCCTAACTCTGAAATCTTAGTCAAAAAATAGGGGGGCGATGGTAACTATTAGAGACGGGGTTTCTATTAGAATAATTACGGTACTTTTGTCGACGCTTCTAAAACTAATATGCATGCATACTAATTTTAAGTCAGCTTCTTGAATAAATGATGCATAGCAGTATTCCACTTTTCGAACAAAGGGCCCTATTCACTTTTAGGGGTCAACATTTTTATCTTGGTGCTCGCTATTGTTTTTTCTTGAAAATTGCCTTGGTCCCCCCTGTTGTTTTGAAGGTGGTCATGTTGAAGGGTGATCATGTCAACCATAATCACAATATTAAAATAACTCTGATGGACGAGGGGGACCAAGGCAATTTTTAAGAAAAAAAACCACAGGGGAGACCAAGGCAAAAATGTTGACCCCTGGAAGTGAATAGAGCCCACTGACCAAATCTGTACATAAGCCGGCCCGCAGCGGCCCCCGTTCTATATTTTTGCCGAGAAACGCAGGCTGGGCCTAGAAAATTTGAGCCAGTGCTTAGGTCTGGCACTGTGGCATCAGGCCATAAGCTATATTTTTGTAAAAGCGTTTGTAAAAAGTTTGGATCAAATTGAAAACTCTTGGCAAATCCGTGAATTTTACCGGCAAATTTGTGAAAGCTTGTATTTTTGGTCTTTTCAATTTTTTAAATTTTTTTGACTAGCATGTAGCCCAGGATTTCAGCTTTCTAACAAGCTATCAACTGATTGAATAAGGTTTCAAAAAGTTGGAGGAAAAGGTGTTTGAATGAACAAAAATTTTGAAAAAATTTACTCTATTCAAAGATTTTTTCCCCGGTAAAAGGACAGTTGCCGGCCAAACTGATTGCCGACCCCCGATTGCCGGTCCCCAATTACCGGCCATCCCAGTTGTTGGCCCCCAATTGCCGGCCCTGATTGCCGGCCATATATGTATTTTCACAGGGTTGCTGCATGGAAAGCTTTCCGGAAAACTTTCCAGGCAGGAAAGAACGCGGAAAGTTTTCCAAAAAAATGGAAAGAAATAAAAACAGGAGAAGAGAAACTCTGTGTGGGCCGAACCCGTGTTACACATCGTTTTTATGCGTTTTCACTAGGGTTATTTAGACGGTAAGTTACCTCGGTAACCTACTACAGCCTGTATAACTTACCAAAAATCTGTAAGTTTAAAACAGTTACCGTATTTCCTCTAATAGAGCCCCCGGGGGCTTTATTTTTTGGATGCCCGAAAATTGGAAAATTTGGAATTCGATCTCGAGATTTTTGGGTGCTCAACAAAAATCTGAAAAGTGCAATCGGTAGAGCTCGCGGGAGTTAAGAAAACGCGTAAAACAGCTTTGCAAAAAATTGACTCTGGGCTGAGATATAGGTCCTCAAAGTTAGGGGGGGGGCTCTATTAGAGGGGGGGGGCTCTATTAGAGGAAATACGGTAACTACAGATAACCATACAGTTAACTGTACAGTTAACTGTGCAGTTAACTGTACAGTTAACTGTACAGTTAACTGTACAGTTAGCTGTATACTACCACCTGTACAATCGCTTGTTATTTCTGTCCGATTTCTCACCGCCAACCGATTCCGGCTAACTTTCCAAATCTTCTCTGTCCGGAAAGAAAAGCAACCCTAATTTTCACCAAAGGAAATCAAAATTTTTGAAAAAAAAAACAAATTTTTTTTCTAAATAAGGTGAAGCCTTAGGTCAAATGTGTGGAACAGCGGTTAATTTATCCCAACAAATTCATGACCTAGGTTGGAAAAGGGTTTTCGATATATAAGGAAGTTTGTGTCTAAAGCTTTTATGTGTTTTTTATGGTAAAACGACACTTAGCTATGAGGACAGTTAGCTATGGACAGTTGGCTATGATTCTTTTTTGAAAATTTTTCATACTTTTTTAAACAAAAGTTTTTATTTTAGCAAAAAAGTTTTTTTGGCGTCACCTAGTAGCCGAAATTTTCTCAGGAATCCTAATCAAAAAGCAGAATTTGAAAAAAATGCTTGTGTGCTGAGATATGACTTAAAGTAAAAAGGTGGCATATTGACACACCAACTTTAAGTCATATCACAAGCATTTTTTTCAAATTCTGCTTTTTGATTTGGATTCCTGAGAAAAATTTGACTACTAGATGACGTCAAAAAAACTTTTTTGCTAAAATAAGAACTTTTGTTTAAAAAAGTATGAAAATTTTCAAAAAAAAAATCATAGCTAACTGTCCTCATAGCTAAGTGTCCTAGCCCCGTTTTTTATATAACCTATTTTGGAGGAGGACAAATCAGCTTAAAAGGGCATGTCCGTGCACTATACGGAACCAGCCGTTCTCTCTTTCCCTGATTTTTTGTCGAGTCTAAAAGCTTTATTTGACTAGATTATTTTTTGAAATCAGGCAAAAACATTAAAAACGCTACCGGAAACATCGACTGAAACGAGGTAGAATACCCTCATGTTAACTATGACGCTAATTAGTTATAGGGCCGTAGGCCTTAAGCTTAGGCTTAGGCTTAGGGCCTGGCCATTACTGATATCAGCTTTTTTTAAGTCGATATTTAAAGTCGTCTAGCGTCGATATTTTTTTAAATGATCACAAAAAGTCGTTGCATCTTGGTGGATGTAAATCGTTATGGGGGATCAACCTAGGGGATGAATTTACTAGGAGTAAATTTAGCAATGGACGAATTTACTGTGGATGAATTTACCTAAAGCCACCATGTGTCCTACCTAAAGGTGAAGGCTGTAAAAAATGGCTAAAAATAAATTTAATTTCTTTGATGAAAATACATGTATAGCCGGCCATCGGGGGCCGGCAGTTGGGATGGCCGGCAACTGGGTGTCGTTCCTTTCCCCCAATTTTTCGAAACCTGATTTGGTCAGTTAATAACTTGTAAGAAAGCTGAGATCCTGGGCTTTATGCTTGTCAAAAAAAATTGAAAAAAGGGACCAAGAATAAAAGCTTTCACAGATTTGCCGAGAAAATTCATTACTTTGCCGGGAAAATTCACATGCAACAGGGCTCCCAAATCAAAATTTTGAAAATAAGGATATTTAGGGTATTTTGGAAATGCTTATTGCTCTTTTGACCATCGAAAATAAGATTTGGGGTCCCAAAATAAGGATAAATCTTATTAATAAGGACATTTGGGAGTCCTGACATACAGCCAAAAAGTCGTATGAAAAGCTCAGGACCTGAAAGTTTGATCATTTGAAGACTTAAGCTTGGAGACGAAGCCTTGGAGGTTTTGTGTTGCTGACTCTAAGAATTTTCAATTTGTACCACTAATTATATTCTGTTCCTGTGTATCGCTTTTTTCTTTCCTATCTTGGCTTATGGAGCGCCCACAATGGAGGTGGAAATTCGGATGTCGAAGTTGGAGGCGGAATTGGTAGTCTGATTCTTACATTTATTTCTCCTGTGCAACCCGATTATATCCCTTACATAAAAGGCATTGCCCTTAATTTGAAAATAAAGGCACATTTTGACGAATGTTATGGAAGTTATGACTACTTTCTTGGGCAGAAAGAGTTGTTGAGAGCAGGAAAGGGGGGAGAAAAATATGTTGTTCGTCAATAAAGTTGTTTTTTTGTTGATTTTTGTCGGGCTTGAAGCATAGGGACAACATGCCTTTAAGTTGCCTTTATTTTGGTGAAAATTCCTTTAAATTGCCTTTATTTTTGACACTAGGTGCCTTTATTTTAGAAATTCGCGATCGAACCCCTGTGTTCAACTATCGAAAAGATGGCAATTTTGAGAAAAGCGCCTTGAGAATAGATAAAACGGCATAGGGGCATTTTGTCAATTTTCGGACATTTTTTTCAAATTCATGCCTTTTCAATTTCAACTTTTTTTTGGCTGTTTGGTGCACTTTGAACTCAGGCATAGCCTTAGGCGCAGAGTAGGCCAGTGCAACGTTAGGACAGACTCAAACGTATGTTTCAAACTGCAAAAAACCCAAAAATTAAAAAAGGGCGAATTCAAAAAATGTCCAAGAATTGACCAAACGCCTATGCACCAAATAAAATTACTGGCTCTGCCTTGATGGTGTCCAGTTTTTTTTGTCTTGGACCACCTATTGTTTTTTTTATCACATTTTAGGCTTAGGCCAGGGTTGGCCAGCGTATGTTAGAACGGATCCAAGCATAAATCTAAGATATGTTTGAGTCAGTCATAACATACGCTGGCCAACCCTTGCCTACACCTAAGCATAAAAAATCGCTAAAAACTACAGGGTGGACCAAGGCGAAAAAAACCCGATTGAAAGATAGGGACAAATTACTTTACAAAAAAATATTGTAGGACCTCAAGAATAGAGATGATGGCTTGACCTTTTCGGGACGGGACGGGTCAGAATTCAAATTTAAAAATTTCGGGACGGGACACCGGGACGGGACAGGTGCCAAAAAATTTCCGGGCGGGATTCCGGGACGGGACGATTCTCTAAAATTAACGGGACGGGACGGAATTGTCCCGTCCCGTCATCATCTCTACTCAAGAACTTTGACCTCCGGCCTCCATTGTGAGCACTTATTAGAAAAGGCCCTTTTATGACTTCTGCCTCCTCACTGCACTCACACATTTTTATTCCTTCTCAATTGCAGATTACGGACGAGTTCAGTTTCCTGGAGGAGCGCAACACTCTGCGTCAACGTGATCTCTCAGCTACTATCCACCCTTCCGCCTCTGGACGCTCTTCCATGATGGCTAACAGGGCATCCAGCTGGTCCAGGACTGCTGACTCTTCCCTTCTGCCCTACCGCAAATATGTGCTGGTCAGTTTGAGTATTGTACAGATGCTTGTGTCCGTTGGCATGCTTGCTTTTGCAATCACGCGCTACAAACTCAATTTTGAGGTTGGTCTAGTTTTTTGATTGAATCAACCAATTGAGTGGTTCAGAGCCAACAAACAGCGCTGGATTCCCTGCTAGACTTTACCAAAGCTGAGGACTATGCTAATACCAACCAGGAGGGCACAGCAATTGTAGCTATTAAGCTGGGACAAGCCATCTTCATCCCTGCTGTTCTGCAGTTCCTGGCCAGTGTGGTTGGGCTGTTTCCTTTGTATGTGCGCCCACCTAAATTCTATATGGTAGGTTTTTTGTTGTCAGGGTGATGGTGTCCAGCTGGTAGATAGCAGTCCTAGGAAAAAGTACTTCCATTCTTGCCCAGTTTTAGGGCATTGGACGAAAACCGGACCGGATTTTTCGTGTTCAAAACGGAATCAGAGAACAGGTCCGGCCCCCACCTCTGCTCACAAAAACCAAAAAGCTATCAAACACTTCAAATAATTAAAAAAGACTTCAAAAGTAGCAAAACCAGTTTAAATCCATAAATCTGCAGTTTAAATGCTGGTGATGTACAGCACTGGTTCAATTTTCGCTGGTTTATGTTTGGTGGTTTAACGACATTAACGACATTGTCCGCTCACTCGAAAATATATTTCGCGGATAATGTGCGGATCCGCTCAATTTTTTCCACATTTTTTAACAGTATCTGCTTTATTAATTGTGTGGCTCTCTGCCCGTAGCTGGGGTACATGACAATATTTCGCCGACATTATTTCGCCGAAAATTATTTCGCGCTACTTTAGTTCGCGGACCATTATTTCGCCGCGACAAAATTTCGCCGCCATTATTTATTTTTTACTAATTTCATTGATTACATGCAAAATATTTTTCAAGTAAATCCAAAACAAAGTTTATTGACTCAAGTTTCATAACAACAAATCAGAGAAGCAAATAACAACAAAATGAGAGAAGCAAATAACAACAAAGAATTAAACATTCCTATTATTCTCCATGCAGATCCAAAATTTCTTCATCAGATGATTCTGTCTCGCCGGCTGGAATGTAAGGACCCTGAGCCATTCTGAAGTTGGAAGCAATCGCACCGAGATGTTCGAAAGGAACGATGTTCTGCCAATTGTTCACTGCTTGTGTCACCAGTCGTTTTATTCGTTCAGCAAGGCAGTACTTCCTTCTCTTCTTTGGAGGATCACGACCAAGGGCCATTTCATTGTAGATGCCGTCAATTCCTCTTTGGCACATAAATGAAAAGACCAAAAAGGAACCGACGATTGCATAAAATGATTACATAAACTGATATCACCGTAAAATCAGCCAGAAAACAGGCGCTAATTAGAAAAAAAAACGACACTTGAAATATCGGCGAAATTTTGTCGCGGAGAAATAATGGTCCACGAAATAATGTCGCGGGAAATAATTGTCGGCGAAATATTGTCGGCGCAATAATGTCGGCGAAATAGTTGTCGGCGAAATATTGTCCGGTACCGCGTAGCTGCGAGATGACATCAACTGCAAAGTTTTCCAATGGAGGAAAAAGCAGATATTGCCATTTATGAAGAAAGGGGCATAAGACTCACTTGATTGTACCATCTATTTGATTATGAACTTTTATTCGATTGCCCGAACCGGATTGGGTATCTTAGAACCGGACCAGATATTGAAATCTATACGGATTCTGTTTTCAGGCTTTCTATACTAAAATCTATAAATCTAAATTTGGTGCAGTCGACTCTCGATATAAGCACACACGTGGGGACCGGTCTAAAATGTCATTATATCGAGAGTGTGCTTGTATCGAGAATGTAACTTCTGAAAGAGAATGACCGAAAAGTAGGGAAAACATTACATCACAATCAGCATTTATTTAAAACAAACATCGACTGAGAAGTTAACAAGCAGAATGTACAGGGCAGGGAGGCTGAAGTGCCTTATACGCCGTCCTCCCAAAAGTGTGTTTTGACCATTTTTTCGAGCTTTTCAGGTTGTAATTAGGCGAAAAAACATGTTATTAGGTGGCGGAATGACATTTTCCGGAAAAAAATTTCGACCAAAACTCGATTTTTTGACCAAAAAATCATTGTTTTTGTAAATGTTGTCGTGTACGGTCGTGTTTTATTTTACTCTTGCATTTTGAAATTTTTAAGAAAGTAGTGCAGGCATTTGATTTTTTAGTACTTTCGTATTGAATTATGATGAATAAAAACAAATGCCTGCACTATTTTATCATGTGCCTGCACTGCTTTGTACACCCTTCCCCAATCCTTTGCAATGAAAAGCAAGTTGGGTCTTTGGCCGCGAAGAGGCCAAACACAGCTGGGGTTCCTAACATAGTGGGGCTCAATACAAAAATACTAAAAAATCATAAATGGAGAAATGGAGATGTTATTGTTGGGCTATGAAGGGGTTAAAATGGGTTAAAGAAATCTGAACGTACCGAAGAAAATGAGAATTTTTGGTCAAAATATTTTGTCCGCCACCTTATAACACGTTTTTTCTAATCACGTTTTTTTTAATTACAACCTAAAAAGCTCGAAAAAATGGTCAAAACACACTTTCGGGAGGACGGCGTATAGGGCATTTCTGCCGGCAGAGCTGCAGCGGATATGAAAAAAATATCGGATGTCAGGTGTAAAAAAGTGCCGGATGCTCTAAAAAGTTTGAAAAAAATTTTGAATTTAAAAAAAATGAAATTATCCGAAAATTCGCCATTTTTTCGGATATCGGATATCCGGTGCAGCCGTGGTACACGATGCCACAAGATTTTTGGCCACTTTCAAACACCCATGACTTTTTCTATAATCCACATTTTCAAATTCTAAAAACGCCGAACTCCTCAGAATTAAAAAGAAATTTTTTTTGGTGTATAATGTGAAAAACACTGTGGTTTAAGCCTTGATTCTCCAAGACCCGTACTCAAAACAACAATTAGTCACTAAATATTTAGTAACTAATAAAACTGCATGGGGATGCAAGAGACGCCATGCTTCATTGATGCAACTGCTGCACGCCTTGCTTCTCCGTAGATGAAAAGTGCCTCGTCTTGTTGAAAAGTGCCTCATCCTGCTGAAAAGTGCCTCATTTTGAAATTTCCATGACATAATAATAGCGTTGTGACCTAATATCCCAGGCTCCTTCAACTTCATGCAAGATGTTCTCTTTCTACGGCCCAAAGGCTTTTTCAGGATTATTTTAGGCACTTATCAGGCAGAATGAGGCACCAGCCAAAATGAGGCATTTTTAAAGTTTTGCAATGACATTGGTATAGGATGACGATATATCACCATATTGAAGCCATAACCGTTTAATGTTGGCTGGTCAACAAGTCTCACTTGTTAACAGTCTAGATCCACCCCAGATCAGCCAGAACTGAAGCCTTACCCAAAAAGAATTTAGCACACTACAGTTTTTTATTCACAATATTGACATTTTCAACAGTTGAGAGCTAATGTCCTTTTTGTATCTTTCCATTTTCATAAGCTGTAGACGATGAAGAAAGAGTATTTTCGGACACAACATTTTTATAAGGAGTCACCTCGACGACCTTACCACCAACCATATGAAAAGGAGCAAGCATGGCGTTGGATACCTAAACAATAGTGATCAGTGACAGCAAAAAATGGAAAGCACAAAATAAACCCCATCTTCACTAGAATACTCGACATAACCAAAGCCTCTTAAGCGTCCCGTCACGTGGTCATACTTCACAACATGTGATACAAGAGAGCCAAATTTGGAAAAGGCATCATAGAGCATCGTATCTGTAGTCCAAGGCGACAGTCCACCAACAAAAAGAGTGCATGACTTATTAGATTTCTTTTGGCTGAATTTCGCACTAATAAGCTGGCCATCAATTGCAAGTGGACGAGCGGCCAAAGCACCATTTAACTATAAATGTATGGTAAATTCATTAATTATTTATTGCACTAACCCCTTCTACAAAAGAAAAAGTAACCCATCCAAAATTACACAGCCGATTAGTCTGCTTGTCACGTGCGATCTTGCAGCCAAATACTGATCCAAATTGCTCAAAGTATTTCTTTAAAGACTGTTCAGTTGAGCTTCCAGGCAGTCCAACAACGAAAAGTGTAAATTGTCCAGTTTTGTATTTTAACTCGATTTCTTTTCCATCAATGACGTGTGGATGAGAGCGAACAGCATTTTCCAGCTAAACTAAAAGGCTATTTTAAACAAAAAAAACTAGTAGATAACCTCTGGTCGAGACGAAAAAGTGACAAATCCAAACCTCCGAGACTCCCCATTCAACCTGTCCCTAATGACTTCTGCTTCCAACACAGTTCCAAACTGAGAGAAGTGAGCAGATAGCGATGCATCACAAGTCGAAGGAGATAAATTGTCCACGCGAAGCTCGAGTTCTTTTGGAAATATTCGGATAACTTCTACTTGCTGACCGTCGATCACATGAACTGCAGAAGCCAACTCTCGGTCCACCTAGAGTAAAATGACAGAAACGTAACAATCTTTATAGGGCTGCATGGAAAACACATACGCTGCTATGATCCATTAAATGCACCACACCACGATGGATTTCCTTGTCCGGATCATGCCTTACATTACATCCAAGCACCCTGCCGTAGCGGGAGAAGTAAATATTAAGAGTTTCTTCAGTGGTAGATGGTAACAGCCCGTGGACAAGAAAACTGATCTCATTCACAGGATGCATGCTGACCGCCTGCCCATTAATAATTCGCGAATGAGAATTCATTGCATGGTGCAACTAAATATCAATATTTAACATCTAATAGACTTGGAATTTTATACCGATTGCCTGCCAGCAAAGACCACATAGCCATGCCCTAGAGGCTCGAATGTTTCTCTGTGGCGCACTATTTCAGCACTGAGCACCGAACCATATTTGGAAAAGTGTTCGATGAGCACATCTTCCGTAGCTTCCTTTGGCAGATCTTCAACGTGAAGATGATGATACTGACGAACAGCATTGACATGAGCAACGATCGCACGAAAGAAGCATTGAATGTTACCACCACCAATCTGCTGAAAATGCAATGACTTGCCAACCAACGGGGAATTAGAGCCCCGATTGCTAAAGCAACGAGACACATCAAACCCAGGACGAGAAGCAGAACATCTTGTAAGGGTGCTCTCCAATATGCTACATCGGAAAATACTCATCTGAAATATTGTTGGAAATAATGAAATACATCATAGGCAGTTAATTGCAAACTCCTTACCAACATGATCAATAGATTTCGTGCAGCGAATCTCAAACCTCAATAACTCTGTAAATTGAAAAGAGACATACCGTATTTTCTCTAATTAAAGCACCGGTGAGTTTATTTTTCAACCTCCCTCCAGAGGGTGCGTTAATTAGAGGGGGTGAGTTCATTAGAAGGGGTGCGTTTATTTTTCAACCTCCCTTCAAAATGGCCTAGAACATGTTTTTTGCTATGTTATGCCCTGGAACGTGTTTAAAATCGATCATCGTAAAATGAACCAGGTTGGCACTAAAGTAGCTATGAGCTATGCGAGCAGAATAATAAAATTTTCAAAATAATTGCGCAGCACACGTCTGATTTACGACAGCACTTACGATGAGAATGAAAATTTGAATTTTTTGACCTCACGCATTAAAGTGGTCTCCGCCTTTTGGAAATTCAAATTTCGGTGCGTAGCTTTTTGGCCCCTTTTTCCCCTTTTTCTTAATAAGGCGTTTGGCCCCTTTTTTCCCGAATTTCAAATTTTTTATGTGGCGCCATTTCAAACTCGTCGTAATTTTGTTATTTAGTGTGGATAATCAATTTGTACAGTGGGGCCTTGAGGATTTCATTGTTTTTTCTCGGTGATAGGCATGCTCCCAAAATGCCTTGGTCCCCCTGTTGATTTTCCATGTTTTTTGCCTCGGTCCCCCCTGTTGATTTTTTTGGGAGCACCCAATTCTGCACCAGAACCGGCATGAAGATGTCGGCACAAAAAGGTGGCCAGTGTTTTTCTCTTCTAAAATTTGCGGAACGAATGAAGTAGCTGTAGCCTTCATTTGTTTTTTCGTATAGTATCAAAAGAACTGAATAAGATCAAAAAACTTTATTCCGTTAACCATAACTAATTAAAGCAAACATAATAACAACCATAATATCAATAACAAAGAGGTTAAAAACTGAAAAATCCTATTCTTTCATTTCTTGTCTGACAACGTCAAAGTTATCACTCTTGTAGCGGATGATTGAGGTTTGTAGATCGGCCACTAATGGAGTATGGATCTAAAAGCAAATTTTTGCGATCTTCGAATAAATTTTTTCAAACTTTTACTCCTTCGTATTTTAAAAGTTAATGAACTTCCAAAGAGTTGATACGTCTTTTGCTGTGTTCCCAAAGAGGTGTAGTTCGGCACTGTATGTAGTCGCAGGGCAAATCCACCTTGTCCACTTCTCCTTGCAATTGATGTGAAATAGTTCACAATTCTTGTCGGATCCCGATTCTAGAATCTAAAAATGTTCATTATGTTAACAAGCAGTCAAATTTACTTGAGTCGAGAATGCTTCTTCTGCTGCACCCATTTCGGCTTCCTCGTAATCGCAGTGGAAAGCTTCAAACTTAGGTTCCACTCTAAGCTGAGCCCATTTCGCTTTGACTTCTTTGAAGACGGCTGCATAGAACCCTCTCACAGAATCTCAGCTATCTTTTAAAAAAAGGTTTTTCATCACGCAAGCAACTAGTGCGATCCACTCACCCGCGTACTAAATCGGAGGTTTACTTAAGATCTTCAAGTGATATCAAAAACTCACTAATCCATGGACGACGTAAACCTGAGTGAATCCTTTGGGGCAGAGTTCAAACGTCCCATCGGCCATCAGTAGTTTGCATTCTGAAGCAGCTCTGTAGTCGTCGTCGGAAGCAAATATAATCACACCATTCTCTTCATCAGCAAGCGATATCCACCTAAAACGAATAAACCTAAGCAGGTATTATCAAACCGTTTACAAATCTTTCATCGCAACTAATTACAAAATTCACCTCATGCCAAGATCGGAAGAGAACAGCGATTGAGTCATTTTCTTTACTCGTTTGTCCTGCTTCCTTTGCCAACTTAAGCGCTTCCAATTGTCCTTTTTCATGTGCTTCTTGTGGCTTTGTAGACGGGTTATTCTGCACTTCTTCACGCATTTGACGATCAATGTTTCTGGCAACCAGCTGAAATATTGTAAAAACATAATCATGGTTTTCTAAAAATTCAACCAACCTCATTCCAACGCCACAGAAAGCCCGTTTCGTGATGCTTGCTTTTGTTTAGTATAAAGCCTGAGTCCTTCTCCATCAAAGTTGGCACTGGCTTGGGTCGATCATTTTCATCCACGCTATAACAACAATATATTAACCTATCGAAACTAAGAAAAAATAAATTTTACTGTCTGCAGTCGATGCATTCGTAGACACGTTCTCTTTTGTTATTGTAAACCCGAAAATTTTCGTCTTTCTTGACTGCTTTGATTTGGTTCCCGTACTTTGTCTGCAATGAGCTAAAAAGAACAGTATACACAAAGCTATACCCAGAAGAGCAGCTCACATAACGACAATATCAGCACGTGTATCCCATTCACCCTGAAACTTGTAGTCACCAAATAAAGGGGGCCAAACCGCTTTTTACCAAAGGTACCAATTAGTCACCAAATATTTAGTCACCAATAAAACTTGCCTTTTCGTACTCAAAACAAAAAATAGACGACTAAATAATTGGTCGACTAAATATTTAGACTTTAGTCACCTAAAAATCTAAATATTTAGCCGTACTCAAACGGCTAAAGTTCCTTTTATGCACTCCTCCCAAAAGTGTGTTTTGACTAGAGTTGTGAAATTGCTCGAGCAAATACTACTCGAGAAATTTCTCGAGCAATTGCTCGTTTTACGAGCAAATTCTTAGGCTTAACTATTACAACACACAACCCACCGTGCAGAGTTTCTGAAGGGTTACTTTTCGAAAATAGCTCCAGCACCAATTGAGCGACTTAAACTTCGACATTGCAGTACCTAGAGAAAAAATTTAAAGCGACCGATAAAAATGTAACAAAACCGGAGCCAGAGCGAGCAACCAACTCTAACTAAATGAATCATTGGACTGCATTTTTGCAACATTAACAGTAGGTGGAAATTTGAAAAGGAATGTTTACAAAAAAAAATAAGAAAATTTGTCAAAATTTTCAAAAGATTTGTTCAAGTCTTTGGAAATGTGTACAAAAGCATTTGCTCAAATTTATATAGGCGAGCAAATACTCGGAGCAAAACCGAGCAATTGCTATCAATTGCTCGAGAAATTTCTCGAGCAATTGCTCGTTTTACAACCCTAGTTTTGACCACTTTTTCGAGCTTTTCAGGCTGTAATTACTAATTAGTCGAGAAAACATGTTTTTAGGTGGGGGGCGAATTAAAAAAAAGTTTTAACAGGAAAATTCGAATTTTTGACCAAAATTTTCATTTTATTTTTGCACTAGTTCTTGGCGGCCCTACGGACCAGCTCTCTAGAGTAAGTTGAGTAAACCCTGCCATCTGTTTTCAGATGCTCCACCTATTGTTCTCAAGTTTCTCCATCATTTTGTGGATAGAACCAATTTTTCTGGCAGCCTTAGAGCTAAACTTGAGGAATGTGCAGTTGAACACTTTTTACCAAGGGTAATTCTCCTAGTCAAAACCCCATATTGCTCATTCACATCTGTTTTAGGGTCAACTTTAGGGTATTGTTAGCTGTGATCATGCTGTTGAGTGCCGATGTTTTGCTGGTCGGCAGCTTTTTAGCTGTATATTCTGCTGCCCAGCTATCCAGGTGGACTTGGGGAAAACAAAATTAAATAAAAGACAGTTTTCAGCAATGCAAGAACTAACAATTCAGTGGTGGACATCCACATCAACATGTGCACTTTGCTGATTTCGCTGGCCTGTTTTGCTCTTTCCTGCTATGCCACTTCTAATTCTATGACTAAAGTCACTTCTTGGTGAGAATATTCACCAAACAATATTTTTCTTGGTAAAATATAAGGAAATTGAGTAGTAAAAAGGTTATTAGCTAGTGGAGCTGCAATACAGTTATTTCGACTTTTGGGTGAAATTTTTGTAACCTGTACGTCCAAATATCACTTTTTTTGTTTTGCTTACTTATAAAAAAGTAAAAAAAATCGGCAAAAAGGTTCAGGAATCTCAATTTTTGCTTGGCCCTTTATTGTATTTGATTATACAGGGTGGTCTTTTATAATCTCCCTAGTTTGTTTTCGCCATAACTTTTTGAATTCGTGGTTTTTTGGCAAGATCTTTTTTGTATTCGAAAGAGCTGCTCTGCGCCGAGCGATTGGTACCAAATTTTGATTTTTGTCATGATTCTGTTGATCAGCTACGGCTTGTTTAAAAATGTGTCTTTTTAGATGTCTTTTTCGCCTCAGCAACGATCTCAGTGCGTAGAATGGTTTATCGAAGAGGGCAAGAGCGTATCCAGCTTCCAGCAGAGATATCGACGTGAACAGAGAGCCAATCAAGCCGATCATCGAGTAACAGCTCCGGATGCAAGATCAATCAAGAAGTGGTACGCAAAATTCAAGGAGGGCGATCTGAAGAACAAGAAACGAATGGGAAGCAAGGTTTTCTTTGTTGTTGATTTGTTTTGGTTATTTTTTTGGTGTTTCGAATAAAGTGTTATAAGCATGTTTGGTACCAATCGCTCGGCGCAGAGCAGCTCTTTCGAATAAAAAAAAGATCTCGCCGAAAAACCATGAATTCAAAAAGTTATGGCGAAAACAAACTAGGGAGATTATAAAAGACCACCCTGTATTTTCATTAAATTCTACACTCATTCTAATGATGACGAAAACTCGATAGGCTTATACTGATTTGGTTTGAGAAAGGGGAGGTATTTAATATTTCCCGCTAATCTCTGAAAAATTGCCGCTAATTTTAATTTCTTAAGAATGCCCGCAGATTTTTCGAAAAAAAAAATAAGCGGAAATTTTTTCAGACATTAGCGCAAATTCTTCCAAAAATTAGCGGGCAGATTTAAACATTGCCACTAATTTCTGAAAAATGCCCGCTTATTTCTTGAAAATTCCCGCTGATTTTTCGAAAAAAATAAGCGGAAATTTTTCCAAACATTAGTGGGCAGATTTAAATATTACCGTATTCTCTCTAATAGGCCGACTCTCTCCATTAAACTGACACTCTCTAATAAACCGACACCCTGGAGCAGGGTTGAAAAATAAACCGACATGTCGGCCTATTAGAGAGAATACGGTACCCTCTGAGAAAAGTCTAACTTGTGCCACAAAAAAAAATTTCGTTTTGGCGCGAATTTGAAAATTTTGACTTTTTTGAATTGCAAGAAGAATTACAACAAAATATTCAAATTTTTTATACTATTAAACCGACTTTTAGATTAGTAAACCGATAAAAATGAGAGTTTTCAATATCAAAATCTGAAAATTTCACCAAATTTCACCGAAAGTTGCAAATAAGCGTGATAAACAACCCAGCATAAACTATATTTTCAGGCCCGCTTCTTCCAAAAATTTAGCCGCTTTGTACGGAGTTGGGTTGCGAGAGCTAATAGTGAGCAGTTATGTGTTGTGTGCAGCCATCTATGGCAGTGGTGCCACCATACTCAGGCTCAAGTCCCTTCGATTGGGAGCTATTGTCACTCAATCGTAAGCATTTCCAACCCACATTGCAGCCATAAAAGCAGTGTTTTGTTTGAGAGCATCGCTGTTTTGCATCTTCATCTACCTGCTAAATTCTGACAGGATAACAGCTACGACTCACAATGTGCAAGTAATGCTGAAATCTAGTATTTCCACGCCTTTTAGTGGTGAAATGTACAATTTTTCCACCAACAATAACTTTGATGACCAAAATTTGTTTTAGTTTGATGATATTGTATTTCTTTATTGTGCTGCTAGCCATTGTTCTCCTGGTACAACTCACCTCTACAACCATCAATGTGATTGGTTTGCTTGTAAAAATAACTTTAGTGTTTTATTGTCGGCTTCTAAAGACCATAAAGTTTGGATAACGTAAAAAGGGTCGATCAACATGGTTAAATTGCCGGTTTTTTGGATTCTGGGAAATTGACTACCGTAAATGTTCTAATAGACCCCCTCTCTAATAGACCCCCTCTCGACTTTGAGGGTCTTTGAGGGTCGGAGCAAAGTCAATATTTTGCAAAGCTGTTCATTGCATTTTCTTAACTCCCACGAGCTCTACCGATTCCGCTTTTTTGATATTGGATTTTTACCCGAAAAATCTCGAGATCGACCCATAATTTTCCCGATTTTCGGAAAATTGAAAAATAGAGCACCCGGGGGCTCTATGAGAACATTTACGGTATACTGTGTTCTCTCTAATTATTAGCAGTGTTTTCATAAGGAATGTACTTTTTTGCCCGCACCAGAAAAAAAATAGAGCCCCCGGGGGCTCTATTTTTCAACCCTATGAAATAACAGAAAACAGAATCAGTAGAGTTCGTGGGAGTTAAGAAAATGCAATGAACAGCTTTGCAAAATATTGACTTTGCTCCGAGATTCAGACCCTCCAAGTCGAGAGGGGGCTCTATTAGAACATTTACTGTAATTAGCTGGCAAAAAAAGTACCTTCCTTTTCATAATTCACACTGACATGTCATTTTAATGTCAGTTTCAAACTGACATTTCGGCGCTACTTGGATATACTCCTTCCCCCAATCAATTTTTTTAAGTGCTCACTTACCTTAGACATAATTCCGAGCAAGACTTTTGATCAAAAATGCATTTAGAGGTACTTTTTGCCAAGTCCCATGTTGAAAAATAGGGTAAAACAGTCAAATGGTCGAAAATTAAAAATGCCCGAAACTCAATTTTTTATAGACTAGAACTCAAAAACAATGCCTTTTTCGAGCCCCTGAGGCGATTTTGAGTCGATATAGGGTGTTTGGAAACACTTAAAAAAAATTGATTTGGGGGGTATATCCAAGTAGGGTCGACATTTCACAGTTAATTCAAATTCTGTTTTAAGCTGACATGTCGGTTTTAAAATGACATGTCAGTGTGAATTATGATAACACTGATTATTAGTCTTCCAAAAAGGGACGGAATGTTTATTTCAAACAAAATTATTTCTATTTTATTTTTATCCAATAGTTAATTTGTCTATATGGAAGAGAATAAAAAGTGTCTCATTTTGGCTGGGAAGTGCCTCAATTTTCAAATTATAAAGAAAAAAAGATGAAAAGTGCCTAATTATGTATGACTAGAATACCCCTTTGGTGACTAGAATACCCCTGAAAAAGCCTTTAAGCAGTGGAAAGAGGACAATTCGGATTATTGGAAAAGCTTGGGATAGTAAGTTACTACGTTATCATTATTTTTTAGATATTCCAAAATGAGGCACTTTTCAGCCAAAATTTTAAAATTTTTCCTATAAAATTTCGGCGCTCGTCTGGTATACCGTTCCCAATAAAGTAGTATTGTATACCTTCTTTTAAAAAATTTTCATGCGTGCAGAAACGATATTTCTTAAAAAGTTCCTACAAGAGTATCAAGCAGCTTACAGGCAAATAGGGTTGGCTGGTAACAGAAATTTCTGGGTGACCGACCCGAACCGGAACCCAAAAACCGGAAAATTTCCGAAAACGGGTACCCGAACCGCCAACCCCACAGGCAAAGACAGCAAGATTCCATATGACTGCAATGGATGCGAAAAGGGGTTTTGCATTCATGAAAAATTATAAACGAGGTTGTACAATACTAGCTTTTTTGGGAGGGCTATGGAAGGCTTATACAAATCCTCAAAAAACCACTGTTGATTCACTGTTTTTAGCTGAAACGCACGGGCATGCCTATTGAAAAAAAAACAATTTCCAGGTGTTCCAATTCCCTCCAGTGGAGACTTATGCTGCTCCAATTAATTTACCGTATATGTCCGCCAATAACGATGGTTTCCAACGAAGTGCTTTATGAACAAATAAATGCTTTATAGATTGTACTTTATTCACTTCATCTATCTTACTCACACAAAACACAAACTTAAATTAGTTGTTTCCACAGGTCAACAACAACAACAAAATACTCTGATGCACCATCACCACTTCATTGGGTACTGGACGTTTGACCGCCCACTAAATTGACCGCCAGCATATTAAGACCGATTTTTAGATCTGAATTTTCAATTTTTTTTAAAAGTTTTGGTACCAAATTGTAGCCCTAAATGTCAGCTACATTTTGATACTAAAGCTTTAAAAAAAACTAAAAAAATTTAGATCTAAACTTTAAAAGGCGCTCAGTTGGTGATAAAAAAACGTGGCAAAAATCACCGAGTGAGCACTTTTAAAGTATGCAGCCGAACTCCGATATAACGCCACACCGATGTAACAACAACCCCGATATACCGCCACACCGATGTAACAACAACCCCGATATACCGCCACACCGATGTAACAACAACCCCGATATACCGCCACCCCGATGTAACGCGCTTCCCCCAATATAACGCCACTTTTAAAAAATTTGGTTGGCCAGCAAAGAAAGGACACAAAGTTTACCCCCATTGTAACGCCACCCCTGATATAACGCCACTGTACCAAATTTTAGCGCTAAATGTCAGCTACATTTTGATACTAAAGCTTTAAAAAAACTAAAAATTTAGATCTAAACTTTAAAAGGCGCTCAGTTGGTGATAAAAAAACGTGGCAGAAATCACCGAGTGAGCACTTTTAAAGTATGCAGCCGAACTCCAATATAACGCCACACCGATGTAACAACAACCCCGATATACCGCCACCCCGATGTAACGCGCTTCCCCCAATATAACGCCACTTTTAAAAATTTGGTTGGCCAGCAAAGAAAGGACACAAAGTTTACCCCCATTGTAACGCCACCCTGATATAACGCCACTGTACCAAATTTTAGCGCTAAATGTCAGCTACATTTTGATACTAAAGCTTTAAAAAAACTAAAAATTTAGATCTAAACTTTAAAAGGCGCTCAGTTGGTGATAAAAAAACGTGGCAGAAATCACCGAGTGAGCACTTTTAAAGTATGCAGCCGAACTCCAATATAACGCCACACCGATGTAACAACAACCCCGATATACCGCCACCCCGATGTAACGCGCTTCCCAATATAACGCCACTTTTAAAAAATTTGGTTGGCCAGCAAAGAAAGGACACAAAGTTTACCCCCATTGTAACGCCACCCCTGATATAACGCCACTGTACCAAATTTTAGCGCTAAATGTCAGCTACATTTTGATACTAAAGCTTTAAAAAAAACTAAAAAAATTTAGATCTAAACTTTAAAAGGCGCTCAGTTGGTGATAAAAAAACGTGGCAGAAATCACCGAGTGAGCACTTTTAAAGTATGCAGCCGAACTCCAATATAACGCCACACCGATGTAACAACAACCCCGATATACCGCCACCCCGATGTAACGCGCTTCCCCCCAATATAACGCCACTTTTAAAAAATTTGGTTGGCCAGCAAAGAAAGGACACAAAGTTTACCCCATTGTAACGCCACCCCTGATATAACGCCACTGTACCAAATTTTAGCGCTAAATGTCAGCTACATTTTGATACTAAAGCTTTAAAAAAACTAAAAATTTAGATCTAAACTTTAAAAGGCGCTCAGTTGGTGATAAAAAAACGTGGCAGAAATCACCGAGTGAGCACTTTTAAAGTATGCAGCCGAACTCCAATATAACGCCACACCGATGTAACAACAACCCCGATATACCGCCACCCCGATGTAACGCGCTTCCCCCAATATAACGCCACTTTTAAAAATTTGGTTGGCCAGCAAAGAAAGGACACAAAGTTTACCCCCATTGTAACGCCACCCCTGATATAACGCCACTGTACCAAATTTTAGCGCTAAATGTCAGCTACATTTTGATACTAAAACTTTGAAAAAAACTTAAAAACTTCAGATCTACAGTCGAACTCCGATATAACGCCACCCCTGGGGACCGTTATTTGGTGGCGTTAAATCGGGGGTGATATGAAATAAGGTTTATTCAAACAATATCAATCTACCAAACAACAAACTAACTAACATGGAAGAAATCTGTGAGTTTACTCTGCTTTTCGATTTTCTGGTGCTCTCTGCAGAAGAATTCGTCCAAAGCGTCGCTGTAACCGAGAATGGATGGATCAGCGGTGTTCTTGTCGCAAAAACTACGCGTCCAAACTTGAAAAACGAAGCAGTGGCGTTACATCGGGTGGCGTTATAATGGGGGTAAACTTTGTGTACTTTCTTTGCTGGCCAACCAAATTTTTTAAAAGTGGCGTTATATCGGGGGAGGGTGCGTTACATCGGGGTGGCGTTATATTGGAGTTCGGCTGTATACTTTAAAAGTGCTCACTCGGTGATTTCTGACACGTTTTTTCATCACCAACTGAGCGCCTTTTAAAGTTTAGATCTAAAATTTTTTAGAAGTTTTAGTACTTAAAATGTAGCTGACATTCAGGGCTACAATTTGGTGCAGTCGACGCTCTACATAAGATACCCCTAGGGGGCCGACCTAAGAGGTATCTTATGTAGAGCGTATCTTATGAGGAACGTATCCTATGAAGAGCGTATTCAGCCAAATTTTTGGAAAAGCGTATCTTATGAAGAGTTTTCTTCACGCAGAGCATATTTAGCTAAATTTTTTTAAAGTGCATCTTATGCTCGGAGTACTCATTATCGATAGCTAAAACATAAGCTTCAACACAGGAATTCACAAAACTGCGACAACTTGTAATAAAAACAACGAGATTGGTTTTCCTCAGATTTGTAGTAGCAATCATAAGGCGCGAATTTGAAATTGGTTTAAGAATTATTCTTTTCTTCAAGTAAATTGATGAAAGTATCTTATGAAGAGCGGTGTTTAAAGGCTCGGGACTGTCTCAGGGGTATCTTATGAACAGCGTATCTTATGAAGAATGTTGATTTGCCTTATTTAGTCCAAAACCAACCAAATAGTTTCAAAGCGTATCTAGTATAGAGCATCGACTGTACCAAAACTTTAAAAAAAATTGAAAATTCAGATCTAAAAATCGGTCTTAATATGCTGGCGGTCAATTTAGTGGGCGGTCAAACGTCCAGTACCCAATTCATTCACAACAACAACAATTATGTAGGGCAAGAATAGGGAGAGGGCTACACGTAAAAGGTGCCAAACTTGTTGTTTTCACTCTTCCAAATCACAGGGATACATAATGAGTAGTAGCAGGAAAACAGGGAGAATAAATTGGAACTTTGATTTGGAGACATTGCTTGCAGGTTCGATTCCCAGTCAAACTGTTTTCATTATTTATTAAAGTATTTCCTGCAACACCGATGGGTTTATTATTGTTCTCGGGCAAAGCTACTCATCAGTTTGAGAACGAGATGAGCTACTATTCAAATGGTGACTTTCCTATAACAGGTTTGCCAAAATGGTCAAGGGTCACGATGCCGAAAATACGATTTCGAATGGGGGTCAGGCCTGTGCACGGGCCGGCCTGGGACGTAATTTTTTAAGCCCGCGCTGGGCCCAACTTTAAAAATTCCGGCTCAAAAAACTCCGGGCCGGGGATCACAACATCTTGTTTGAATATACTAACTTTATATACTTGACTATATTAGCTATACGGCCCGGCCCGCGCTCAGAGAAAAAATTAAGCTCTACGCCGGTCTGGGCCCAAAAAATGTCCGGGCTGGGCCGGGCCCAAAAAATGTCCGGGCTGGGCCGGGCCCCAAAAATGTCCGGGCTGGGCCGGGCCCAAAAAATGTCCGGGCTGGGCCGGGCCCCAAAATGTCCGGGCTGGGCCGGGCCCCAAAAATGTCCGGGCTGGGCCGGGCCCAAAAAATGTCCGGGCTGGGCTGGGCCCAAAAATGTCCAGGCTGGGCCGGGCCCAAAAAATGTCCGGGCTGGGCCGGGCCCAAAAAATGTCCGGGCTGGGCCGGGCCCAAAAAATGTCCGGGCTGGGCAGTTAAAAAGTGGACCCGTACACAGGCCTGATGGGGGCCACATTTTATCCGGTGCTTATAAAGTACTGAACACCAAAAAAATTTTGGACGTAAAATAATTTTCACCTGTTTTTCTAAATATTTAGTTTTGGTGACTATATTCAACGTCTAAGCTACAAAGAAAGACTAAATTTCCTTATTTGTGACATACAAAATAGATACAATAGACTTGTAACCAAAATATTTGCAGAGATAAGAAGGACATGTCAAATTTATGACTCTATCTTGAAAAATGTAATTTTGATCGCTGAGACTAACCATTTTTGCAATTTTTCCGTTTATTTTAAAGATTACAGTCGAACCTGGATAACCCGACACCCCCTTATGACCCGACACCCCCTTCGTTCCCACCTTGGGTCCGACACTTTTTTTACCTCGATTTTTGAAATCTTTTTCCAAATGTGATTCGCGAGTCTAGTCCGAAATATCGCAAGGATTCTGATTTCGCCGGTCGTTTTTCCCAAATCTTTTTTTTTCGCCATAAAGACCCGAGGACCTCGATAACCCGACACCTCTTTTTGAAAAACAGGCGTCGGGTTATCGAGGTTTTTTAACTGTCTCGTAGCATTTAAAAAAATATGCCGAGTAACTGATATCTAAAATTCAAATTTATAACTAAAGTTAGAGGCACTTGGCTGTATTAAGCAACTCATGGTGAGAATCGAACCTTTGAGTCATAAAAATCGAAACAATACAACAAACATACCGTATTTCCTCTAATTAGAGTCCCCCTTAATTCAAAATCGTGTTTTTGGCATTGTGTTTTGACCCACTTTTTGATCACTTCTCTCAGGCAAGTTACCACCCATTTTGTAGCTCATATCACTAGCTACAAAATGGGTGGTAACATGCCTGAGAGAAGTGATCAAAAAGTGGGTCAAAAACACAATGCCAAAAACACGATTTTGAATTAAGGGGGGGGGGCTAATTAGGAAATACGGTATTAGAGTAATTTGTGCACAATTTCAATAGCAGCATCAACAACAACAACATATAGAGCATTACAGATCAACAAGTAGTCCAGTATCAAATACATTTCCTGAGATTATGCAAGAGAATACAAAATACAAACCCTCCACCTGGACCATTTTACTTTACAGTGGACTGCACTAGACTGATCCATTGGTTGGCAATCGCTTTCTTGGGGTCAAAATTGGCGAGGGAGATCTCGACCATGCCTAGAACCGGGGGTTTGGATAGGGCGCCGTAGTTAAGGTCGTCTTTGACCACCATTTGTAGCTTGTATTTCTGCAGCTCGGTCTGGGTGACGTCGAAATGGAGCTGGGCATCAAAGTAGGGGTTCAGGGAGCTGTTGACCACGCTGGTCTTTTGCTTGCCTTTGCTCGGCATTTTGGGCGAGGTGTTGTCCAGGGCGGACAGCTGGACTGTAACATACGGGTCTGCTCGACCACTTTTTTCAACGGGATACAAGTCTTTGGCACAGATTATGTCCACAAACAATTTGAAACCATCCTCATCATACTTTAGACCTATTTGCAGCTGGCCAAATGAAGTGCCTGGAGGTGGTGGTTGTCTACTTCTGTAAAAAAAATTTAATTTATTCAATTCAAAAAGACTATTTTTCGGTCGGTCATCTAAAAGATGTTTGTGAGCTAGAATTTGTTTTCAATCTTTGGTCATTTTTTGACCAAGCAGTAGTCCTAGCGGTACTCCTTCGGCTGGTTTTATTCGCATTAAACAAAACTCTCTTTCCAGAACCTTGTCTGTAGCCATATCATGTACCCAATAGTAGGAAAACAGAAAAATCTCAAATATAAATACCATAAAAATGCTATAGATAAAGTAAAACGACTAATTTCTTCCAGACTTATTTGAGCCGATTCGAAAATGGTCCCATTGAGGAAGCCGATTTCCCTCTTGCAGTTTTGCGGTCGCACCGAAAACGTTGCTTTCCATCTGATCGTCGTTTATAGCGCATAGGTTTTCCACAGATGCACAATGGAGATGTGTGAAGCACCTCAATTGTTTGAAGCCACTGTTCGAATTCATCGTCAGCTTTACCATGAACCAGCACAATGAGTTGATACAGATTGATACCTCGCAGATTTTCCATTTTTTATAACTGGGAGCTTTTTATATAAAATGACACAAGTTACAGTATATTTGAAAAAAAGAGGGGGGGCCAGCCGAAGGAGTACCAGTAGTACTATTCTGAAACAGACGCTTTATAAACTAGGGTTGTGAAATGAGAATATTCTCGAGAATAAACCAGAAAACACCAAGAGCCAAATCTTTTCGAATTTAATTCAAATTCCCGCCATATGATAACTCGTGAATTTATTAGGTAGGCTCGATCTTTAGGGGTTCGGCGGGATTCGGGATCAGGATTTGAAAAAGTTTGGGGATTCGGGATTCCCCGTCAGAAAAAATTGGAATCCCGTCTGGATTCGGAATTTTGTATCAATAACTGTAGAGTCGACAACTGTAGAATTAATCAAAATTATAAAAATTAATGACAAAAGCTCTTTTTAAGAAGAAAAAAAATTGCAAAATTGCGGTACACAAGGTTTTCTTGCTTGGATCTGACCATAAAAAGTAATAAACTGTGGTTTTCGCTAGTAAGTTTTTCAAAGAGTAGCTGAAAAACCAACTTTTTGTATTGCTTTCCAGCTTTGAGTCGACCCACAAAGTTGTGTCCCGAACGAAAGTGACTAGTGGACGAAGAAGCAGTCAGGGAAGATGGACTTCTGGTCAGCGGTCTTAAAGAATTGTTGGAGGCATTGAGTGTGGTCTCAGGCATCATGTCACTGGACCCTTTATTCGAATCTACTACTTTGCCCGGCTCTGGACTCACTGCTGAGCCATTATTGTAGCTGGTTGCTTTGGAGTCAGTGTGGTTTTGAAATCCATTATTGGTCTCCCTCGGCTGACCTCTTTTTTCTGCTCGCTCAATGTGCTGGCCTTAAAATTTGAAAAGTTTGATGATAAATAGTTAAAAAAGGTACCTGTGCCATAGGCAGCTGAGGGGACGTCGAAGGAGTCAACTGTGTTCTCGGCTGGCGAAAATGTCTGCAAAATGGAAAAAAAACAGTTAGAAGGATAAATTGGTTTTTACTTTAACCTTTATAAATTTTGGTGAATGGCCAGTTAGCCACCTTATTTGAAATTTTTCATGAATTTAATATTTAAGTACTTATTTATATGTAATTCTTTTTCTGGTGCTCACTAGGTTGCCTAGGGCACCCTGGCTGAAATTTCTTCAGGTGTTTGAATCATAAAGTGGAATTTAAAAAATTGGTCGCCGAGAACCTCTGAAATCAAGTATCTCTTTAAAATTCTGCTTTGTGATGCCTGAAATTTTAGCGACTTGGCGGGAGGGCATCAGAAAAAAGCATAAATAAGTGCTTATATTGCAAAAACATCAAAAATTCCCTCAAAAATCGTTGCTAACTGGCCGTACACCTTCTTCCCCACTGAATTATCAAATAAAAAACAAACCCTAAGACGAGCGGTGACCACAACAGGACTAGAATGGATGCCGTGTACAAGCTGGAATGTTTGCTGGAATATTTCCATATTGGGCTGGTTCATTATGCTGATTATAGGAATGTTGAGTTCGCCTAACTCTCTTCTAGTGCCATCATCATAGGCCTGCAAATAGAACAAAATATAGACCTATTTCTCAATTAAAATAAAAAAACTGACCCTACTAGCGAATAACCCCCTTCCCCAACAATTTTACCTTTTTAAACTTAAGTAAAATGTACCCTAATTTATGTTTTAGACCCCCCAAAAAAGTGCATAAAACACTTATTAGTCACAATCTCCATACGCTGGCCTACCCCTAAGCCTAAGGGCTAAGCCTAAACTTGGTGTTACAGAGGGTTTTAACAGCGATTTTGAGATGGTCAGATTCTTGGAGGGGGGGTGGTTTATTCGCTAGTAGTGCCAAAAAACTCTGTACCTTGAGCTTGAGCTCCTGTCCCTCTGGTTGTTTCACAAAGAATAAGAACTTTGTTTGGAAAAGCGGGTTGACTGTCTTCACTTTGACCGGCGTCCTCTGCGTCGTCCTACCCAGTGTCACTTCTACAAATGGAGACGGCTCGAGATTTGCCTTGGGATACTGGAAAACAATTTCGGTGAATAATATATATAAATTTAGTCGTAAGTGCATTTTATCAGGTATTCCTGAAAAATACTCAAACCCTGCTTAAAAATATGTTATTGGATGGTTGAACGAGACATGCAGAAAAGCAGGTAACTCTAAAGTAGATCTTTTTGGCGGTCAGCTAGGACTGCGGGTGTGACTGCCCTAAAGACATGCCTCAGTCAAGGGCAGAGGCATAAAATTTTAAGAGAAGAGAATTTTCCAGTCACGGTACTGACCACGACTAATAACATGTTTTCTGTAGGGTTGTGCAGCTGCGGTTGACCGCAAAAATTGCAGTGAATTTCAGGCTTACGACGGCGACCGCAAACCGCACTTGAGGTTCATCAAAGAGCGCGACCGCAATGAGCGTGGTTTTTTAGGTCTACTACAAAATTTTACAAAAAGCCGTCAATCACGACCATACTTCCATTTTTCAATCGCGACCGCATTCGGAATTTTCAAAAAGACCGCGACTGCGCCATCGATCAAAATGTACAATCCTATTTTTCTGTACATGTCAGACAGTAAATACCGAAAAAATGCTGATAATTCGGAGTCCCTGACATATACACCCTCAGCAAAATAAAGCTTAGTCGGTAGAAAAAGAATACCGGAAAATTTGATACACTGTCGATAAAGACCATCAATAGGGCTGGATGGATAGGCTTGTCTGCAGTTATCTAAAAAATGAGTGCAATTATTCCACAGCTGGATTTAATGGTTTGCAGAATGTTAAAAATCAACTTACCCACTCATTTTCCCAGACGTCTCTGTCCAGGTTTCGAGGATTGGTGCTCAGGTTTAGCCAGTTGACGCGTAAATGTAACTCTCCGTGCTTGCAACCTTCTAGGTGAAACCACTAAATAAGTGCGCATTAAGTAAAAGGAAGAAAAAATGCATGGCCAGAAGACAGTGGGTGCTGACTTTTCAAAAATTTGGTAATAATTACCTTCTCAATTCCACCAGATTTTCGGACCACTTCCAGAGGAATGGACAGCCTTCCCAACTCTTCATCGGCACCAGCAGTGTCTTCGTCGAACAGTTCGATGCGCAGCTTCTGCCCAGACGCCTGGTCTACAACTGCTTCAAAGCACTCATTGAACACCGGATTGAGATCGTTGTTAATGGTGCGTGTTTTAAACAACTGTGCTCCGACTGAAACAGTTTGATTAAACGCATGAATTTTTTGAAAGAATGGAATTTTACCTTGTATTTGACAGTATGGGTCTGATTTGTCTTTCTTGGAAAAGAAAGAACTGTCTTTGTTCTCCAAGTTCATTGCTTCAATGACTTTTATACGAATAACCCCCTGAAAATAAGAGTATGAGTGCGCAACCCTAGATGCAATGTTCGGGCTCAAATCGAAATCCTCCCATAGAAATCATTAGAGATTTTACGGTAAGTTACATTATAGGTAAACAGGTGTACCAACAACTGGATACACTTACGACTGGATACAACGACTAGGTACAACGAGTGGGTACATAAAAAACTACTTTTGTAGGATAAGTCCAGGCAATGCTTAAATTTTGGCTAATAATACCAAAAAAGTATTTTAGGCGATCCTTGGACATTCCCCACTTAATTATTTTCATAAAAATATTGTCTCAAACCTAATTTATAGACCTAAATTTGGTAAAAAAACTGAAAATTATATATAGCTATAGGGTTTTTATGCTTAAGCTTAGGGTAGGCCAGCGTATGTTAGGACGGACTCAAACATGCATCCTAAGCTGCAAAAAAAGTAATAAAACGCTTTTTTTAGTCCGTCCTGCACCTAAGCAGAGGCCATGTATGAAAAAGTGTATCGATTCGTTGTATCCAGTCGTAAGTGTATCCAGTTGTAGTGCAGTCGGGTAAACAAGAGTTTGCATAAGATGGTTTTTTAGAGATTGAGATAAGTCTGAGGTGAGATGGCTCCTTGATTTTTTGCTTGAGATGAGGTGGGATTGAGTTAAAACAAAATTGGGATGAGATGGTTTTATAAACTTTCGCTTGAGATGAGATTTCTCAACTACAGAAGCCGAGAGGTGCCAGAAAAACCGCAAAGCTCAAGAAGGCACAGCCTTTCAAAATTTGAATCTTAGTGTATTAGGGAAATTGGCGCCAAACAAAAAACTATCAAAAATGGTCGATTTGAGACCCCTTTTTTGTTTCATGCCTCTGACCTGATTTTTTCCTTTTTGGCTTGTGCATGCTTATAGCCAAAATATTCCTCGCATTAAGAACTCTCGAATGAGCCATCACTTGCCCATAAAACACGTAAAATTTCAAAACCACAAACAATTTCTTTGAAAATTTTCGAAGAAATTTCTTTGCCTTATTGATTTGATTAAGATCCCGCCAAGTTTTTCTGTCTAATTTTTCTCAAACAAAACCAGAGACTCGATAGAGGAGTAAATTTGCTGCATTTTGGTACCAAGGATGTCTACAAAAAAATACAAATTTTGGGTGTTTTATACAAAAGTTAGACAGAAAACGCAAAAACCCCAATTTTTACTCGGAAAAATGCCACTTGTTTGCTTCAAACAGTCTCTAGTTTTAAAAATTCTGACTCTGCAAAAATTGGTCTGACTTTTCTGGCAGCTAAATGTATAGACTACATTTTCGTATAAAAATTGTGCTAAAAATTCTGTAGTTATGCCCTTTTTTTCTGTCCTCTTTTTCAAAATATTCTATTGGGTTTTTAGGCAAGCCTGATGGTTCAAACACGACGTGCCACTGTGGTGCAGAAGGAGCCGATAGCAAAGTTAGCGAGAGCTCAGAGGACTCTGAATGCAAGAGTGGCTTCGATGGCAGCAAAGAACACAAGAAAAATTGTGAAAGAAGATGTAGCTGCAAGAGCAAAGGATGCAGGAAAAATTCGTCTTTGTAAGCTGTTACCCTTGTTGTACCTGTTTATGAAGGCGCTTTTGTTTCAGTGAAACGAGCTGATGAAAAACGGCTGGAAGCTGAATCAAGAGCAGAACTCTCGGCTAAGAGGCAGAATGCAGTTAAAAGAAGGTGGAACAAGCTAAGTGCAAAAGCAAGAGAAGTGTGGAAACTTCGTCATTGTAAGCTGTTTATCCTATTTTCGGTGTCAAAATCCTTCTATATTATATCTACTGTTTTGACGGTTTTTAAGTTAAGAAAGTTAAGGTTAAGAATGTGCAACAGAAGGGTCTCTATCAAGAAGTGAGTTAAAATAAAAAATCTGAACGCATAACAACAAGCTTTTAGGTAGCAGTGTGCCGAAACGGACTACAGCCAGCTTCCAAGTCGACTTTACCAGTGATGTCACAGAGAATTGCTTCTGAAAGTACAGCAAGTATGCGGATGGTGGTGAACTGTTTGATAGGATAGGTTGGATTTGTATTGGTTTTCAAAAAAATGGCAATCAAACGTGAATTTTGGATCCAGAGGAATGAATCCAGAGAAAGCCAAGTTCTTCTTCTCTCAACTCATTGACGGCCTGGAGTATATTCACAGCAATGGAATTGTGCATCGCGACATCAAACCAGAGAATTTGTTGCTTACCAAACATGGTTTGTGCATATTTGAATATTTGCAAACCGTGTGTTCGTTTTATCAACCTAATTCAGGTGGGGATCCCCGGAAAGGTTTGTTTTAGGTGGTTATTGCAGGCTAAATTTACAAGCATTTAACTTTTGCAGATGTACTATTCGTTTCAAATGCTGGGCTGATGGAAAAACGATGAATAAAAGGCCTTGGAATAAAATTGACGTGCTACCGCTAAGTAATTAGTTTGAATAGTCTAGTCAAACAAGAATATATTTATGTCAGAATTTTAGCTCTGATAAAAAGAATACTAGATCCTGATCCGTCGACGCGTGCTACTATTTCTCAAATATATCGGGATCCGTGGCTGCAGGACAGTGGTAACTTGTGCGAAATGTATTCTTTGACCTGAATATTGTGTTGGAAATTGAACCTGAATAAAGTAACGGTTGTATCTTCATGTATTGCCTACTTTTTAAATGCATTTGTTGAGCCAATGCATTTGTTGTCTGATATTCGAGTGACTAAAGCGACAAAATTTTAGAAAGGCGCTTAAAATCTACAATTAAATTCTTGGCGTTTTGTTTAAGTTCAACTACAAGGAAATTCAAATTTTGAAAGGCTGTGGGAAAGTTGTTCAGTAAAATACTTGGTGCATCAAATTGATCGAAGAAATGAACAAGATTATCATAACGTAATCATAATCAAACTCCGGCGTAACACTTAACACCAAAAACTGTACCCTGCCATATTTTTTTAGTTTTATTTGTCACGGTTTCATTCTAAGCTCACAATTGTAAAGAAACTTTTCGCGGAGAACCAGAAAAAAGCGATTAAGGCTGCTTCAGGTACCGAGAACGGAAAGATTCAGGCCCCATAATTTCATTTGTTATGCGACTCTCGTAACATCGAGTCACGTAACAAACTAGTTCGTGGTGACGAATTGAGTTTAATCTTTGCAGCCCAAGTCTTTCTAATTGCTTTTTTCGGGTTCTCCGCGAAAAGTTGCCCTAGAAGCATGGTTCTCAAAATATACAAAATTTTGGCATTAATTATCTATACAAAATTTTCAGTCAACTTTTGTATAGATTTGAATAGTTAACTATCGCTAAGATTTTGTATAGATTTTGGTATTTTGTATGTTTTTAGAACTAGGGTCGAGAATTTCTCGACTTTCGACGTAAAAAGTCGAAATCGACGCGTCGAGTCGACAACCCTCTTTAGAACCATGTCTTCAGGTAGCATCCAATAGTCATTGTTATAGACTGTAACGATAATTATTGGATGCTACCTGAAGGTCCGAAACCGACAATTTGACCAGAATACAATATACAAGGCTATATAAACCTATACAAAATTTCGGCGCTACCGGAGTATACCCCCCAAATGAAATTTTTTTTGAACTTTTTCAAAACACCATTTTAACCATTTTTAAGCATTTCCTACACGCTGAACACGATAAAAAAGGTGTTTTCACCTACTTTTTTCTATAAAAAGTCGATTTTTTAAAATCTTGAATTTTGGTATTTTTAGTTGATTTCTGTTCATTATAACTTAGTAAATCAGATGTTGAAGGTACCTTAGCCCCAAAAAGATGGAATTTGAACATAGTTTTGTTAACTGGGGCCTACCGCATAAAGAAACTCTGGTATGCATACATTTTTTATGCATCCAGAGTCACTTTCGAGTGATTTGCGTCTAAGGTATGTGGGTGTGCGCATCCCAACCCCAAGCAACCAAGCCCCCTGCGCCCCGAAGGGGCGCAGGGGCTTGGTCGGTTAGAGATGCGCGCACTCACTTACCTTAGACATAATTCCGAGCAAGACACTTGATCAAAAATGCATTTAGAGGCTCTTTTTGCCCAGCTCCAGTGACCAAAACATGGTAAAACAGGCAAATGGTCGAAATTTCAAAATGCCCAAAACTCAATTTTTTATTGACCAGAACACAAAAATAATGTCTTTTTTGAACTTCTGAGGTGATTTTAGGTTGATATAGGGTGTTTGGAAACACTTTGAAAAAAATTTCATTTGGGGGGGGTATACTCCGGTAGGGTCAAAATTTCTAGTCAAATTTTGTATAGATTTAAATAGTTAACTAAGACCAAGATTTTGTATAGATTTTGGCATTTTGTAGGGTTTGAGAACCATGTCTAGAACTGTAAGCTTAAAATGGAACAAATAAATATATAGATAAGTGACAAATAAAATTAAAAAATATGACAGGGTACAAATTTTGATGTCACGTGTTACGCCGGAGTCTGATTAGAGCTTAAAAAAGATCACGGCTGATGATGGCATACAGTAGCGGGAAAAAGTAATGTCCCACCTACTAATTTTTTGTTTTTTTGCTCGTAACTTTTTTTTATTGAGCATATCGGGAAAGTGTAAAAAGTAAACTTATTCTACACGTTTTACACGTTTTCCTCTATTTTTTGAGTATAAAACATTGGGACTAGAGAATTTACGTTTACAGTAATTTATGACATTAAAAACCACGCCAAGTTTTTAGGCCGGAAAAAAGTAATGTCCCACTTCATTGTTATCTAATTGTATCTACCAAATAAACGCAATCGTGTGACCAAAACAGTTTATTAACTATCAATAATTTGTAGCATAACCCTTCGGGTCAATAACAACTTGACAATGACGGGGTATAGACTCAACAAGTTTTATAACAACATCAAGAGGGATTTTTGACCATTCTTCAGCAAGAACCTTGAACAAAGCCGCTGTTTTGGTGAAACTTCTGGCTCGGATTCTTCTGTCCAGCTCTTCCCACAGATGCTCGATTAGATTCAGATCGGGAGATTCGAGAACTTGTACTTTTTCGTCCGCGAACCATGCCTACAGGAGCTTTGAGGTGTGTTTTGGATCGTTGTCCTGCTGGAATATCCAATCGGCGTCAAGGCAAGTAATAGCGAATTCGATCATATTGTCCTCCAAAATCTTTTTGTAGTCCTTTGCGTACATAGTTCCTTCGACTCGGACCAATGGACCCACACCATCTCGTGAAAAAGCACCTTAACACAATAAACTAAATCAATTAAAAATTTTCCAAATTTACCCCATCTCATTACGGATCCTCCACCATGCTTCACAGTTGGAACCTGATACTTCGGATTGTTCCTTTGGCCTGGCGGACGTCGGACATAGCGAATACCATCGGAAGAGAACAAATTGAACTCACTTTCATCACTCCAGAGCACTGTTCCCGAGTCGGCAACAGACCAGTCCAAATGAGCGTGGGCAAACTTTAGACGAGCTTTGACATTTTTCTTTGAAATCCACGGTTTTTTCGACGGTTTGGCAGCAGGCAAGTTGGCACGTCTAAAGACAAGCATCAGAAAATCATTTTTAACCAAAATAAGCACTTACACGAGAACGTTCCTAGCCGTACGAGTGGTAATCCCCAGCTTGAGACACTCATTTGCAAATTTGGTCACGTCAGTAGCCGTCCTCTTCGGATCATCCTTGACAATTTTCGCAAGCGCTCGATCATTACGCTCTGTCCTTTTGCGAGGCGGGCCACTCTTTGGAAGCTTTTGCACCTTTTTCGACTCACGGACTTGCTTCAAAACTCGATTGATCTGCCTCTTGGTAACTTTGAACATGTCGGCGAGCTCCACGCTTGAAAGGCCATTCTTTGAGCCTTGTACGATAGCTTCTTTTGAGCGCAATTCAAGATTTTTCTTTCCAGTCATACCTATCTGGACCAGAAGAATTAGTTTAGACAAAACCTTTCATACGTTTGTAAAAATAATGACTAAACAAATAGGTAGCAATGAAGTGGGACATTACTTTTTTCCGGCCTAAAAACTTGGCGCGGTTTTAAACGTCATAAGTTATTGTAAACGTTAATTTTCTAGTCCCAATGTTTTATACTTAAAAGATAGAGGAAAACGTGTAGAATAAGTTTACTTTTTACACTTTTCCGATATGCTCACTCACATAAAAAAAGTTACGAGCAAAAAAACAAAAAATTAGTGGGTGGGACATTACTTTTTTCCGCTAGTGTAGGACATTTTTCAGTTGGACACTTTTGGGTCTAAATTTTTCGGTGTTCCTTTTCTGGCTGTACTTTTTTTCTGTATAGAGAAAACGGTACTAGCAAAAAAATTTCTCAATACAGAAAAAAAAGTACAGCGAAAAGACGACCACCTAAAAATTTCGACCCAAAAAAGTCCAACCAAAAATTGTCCAAGTCCCGCCGATGATCCTAATTCTAAAATGTTGTAAAATACTCTCTAAAGGTTTTTTTTTTAATTTTTCTGATCTTAGAAAGAAATAGAAATTCTGATTTTGTATTGGTTTCATGTTTGTTCATCAGGCTTGTGTCGCAGTACTGCGCAGTGTAAGTGTGTGAGTTGCAAAACTGTGAGCTCGCAAATTTATATCCTCTCATTGCTAGTGCAGTCGAACTCCGACATAAGATTAGTTCCTAGACTAGGAATCGGACACCCAGGTGTGCGTCATATCGAAAGGCGACTGAATCGCAGGTGAACCTGAAAAAAGCGGTCTTGTATGTTCGCCTGCATTCTCAATACTTTTCTTTCTTTATTTTTTTCTTCTTTTTAGTTTGCTATCTGCCTTTCGTCTTAATATGACTGGTCGTGGAAAGCCAAATTTGTTGCCGCAAAGTATTCGCTTCAGTCCGTACGGAGTATCTCCGAAGGGTCCTCTGCGCAACCCGAACGCCGAGTTTCAAGATCCAGCCGATATTAGCCTTGGGGGTGGTTTGCCAATGGAGGTCAAGGAGGCTGGAGACGATCCCTTCAAGCGTCTATTTGAACCGATGCAACAGGTTTTGGAGATCAGCCAGAATGTCAACAAAGCCATGGTCGAAATAAAGAATTCAGTAAGCGAGATCAAATCGGGCCAAAATACGATGACCGTCAACCGTGACAATCTCAAGCACGCGATCCTTGACAAAGGTATTCTCTGTTTTGGTTCTGCAAACCGTGGTAAAAGCATACTTTAGCTGATGACCGTGCTATTATTCGTTTCTCTTTCAATATCCATGAGCTGAAACAAGGGGCCCCTTGTCGGTCTCCGGTTCTGGAATTTGGGGATTCTCAGTGGTATGTATCCATTAAGTGGTCATTTCAATGAGGTTAAAATAATATTCCAGGTACATTCTTGTCGACAAGCGCGAAGAGTTTATATCGGTCTACTTGCAGTGTAAGCGTGAAATCCCAAGCTTTCCGTTTAACTCTTCCATTACGTTGCTTTTGGTTGGCAAGAACTCTGTGATCTCGAAGAATGTATGTCACATCTGGTTTGATGGTTTACTGGTTGACCTTTTTAGGGCTCTATTACGTTCAAAGAAGAGAAGTTTTCGACTGGCCGTGGGTACAAGGAGTTTATTCGCTTGGCCGACCTCACTGCTCCCGAAAATGAATATTTGGACAAAAATGGTAACTTTGTTCTCCTAGCTGACTTCACTGTAGAGAATACGTCGGTTCCGACGTAAGAGCCTTTCTGAATCTTTTTGAAGCTAATCGTTGACACTCTTTTTTAATTTAGCGTTCCTAAAGATGCTGCCAAGTTTTCCTGTCCTACTCTCACGTCTGATTGTCCGTTGATGGTGGATGGTCACAAGTTATTCGTTAACAAAGGGGTGAGCATATATTTGTATGTCTCTGTTCAGCACAGCATCCCACAATCTTTAGCTGCTCGGAGAATATTCGCCGGTGCTCATGACGCTCCTCTCTTCTGGTGATGGTGCTGAATTGACTGATGTGAAGTACGAAGAGTTCATTCAGCTGCTGGGAGTGATTTATCCTACCAGAGCTCCTATTACATGCAAGTCTCATATGCATCGGTTGTATTGTAACCTTACACTTATCAGGTGCCAATGTCTCATTGATTGCCAAGCTAGCTACTAAGTTGAACATCAGTTCTATCTTGAAAAACTGTGAAAGCTTGCTGTGGGAGGACAAGGATGTGTCGATTGGACAGAAGTTAGTGACTGCGCAGAATAATTCTCTTTCCGATTTGCAAGTGAGTAATTAATCGTGTTTCCTGTCATCGCTAATGTTTTCTTAATTCAGCGGCGCTGTTTCGAACAGTTCAAGACTTTAGATGACCTGAAGGTCCTTCGTAATCTGCCGGAATATGACCTCCTGAGTGGTGATACTGTCAAGCTCTTGTTGCTTCACGTGTGCGACCGAGACAAGTAATAGGAAGAAAAAGTTTCCTAGACACATTTATCATTTTGGAATTATTTACCGAGTTGGCTATTCCTTTTGTCGCAATAAAAATTTATATTCTCAGGTTTATTTCATTTAAATGAGCACTTACGAGAAGTTTGTACGTTTTGTACGCCGCGGGTTTTCAGCTATAGTTCTCACTTAAGAATTTCGAATTTTTTAAATTTGAATTCAAAAAATTTTTTTTTTAAATTAAAATAGCAAAATTTTCAAATTTGACGTGATTTTTGAACCTTTTGGCGGTGGAAAGTAATTTTAGCCTTTGTTTCAATAGATAAAAATTTGAAAAGAGGATTGTTGCCGCAGATGCGGTAATTGGCTGGTGCTCTACCACGTGCGTCGGGAACTCTTGTTTGACGACTGTAAGTCAAAAATGCATGCCACTATTAGAATTTGAAACTTTCAAGTGGCGATAGCAATTTTTTTTGATACGAATGCTGGAACGTGCATAATCTTTTTTGTGACACAGACGCAGATCCAGCGCTATAGGAAAAATTGTCGTATTCCGAACCCTCGCAAAATGCCTCCAAATGATGTTTTTTCGGTGTTTTAGCCGCTCTAACGCACGTGGAATGTGTTTTATGCGGTGGAAACTCATTTTTGACAAAAAAATTTGAATTTTTGCCTTGGGGGACCAAGGTAAGCCACTTTATATTAAGGTATTTAACCCTGTTTTGGTCATTAGGGCATGGTAAAAAAAGAGTCTCTTTAGGCATTTTTGATCATGATTCAAGCTCGGAATCAGGTAGGTGAGTGCGCGCATCTCTAACCAACCAAGCTTGGGGTTGAGATGCGCACACCCACATACCTTAGACGCAAATCACTCGAAATTGACTCTGGATGCATGAAAAATGTATGCATACCAGAGTTTCTTCATGCGGTAGGCCCCAGACAACAAAACTATGTTCAATCCATGTTTACTTTTTTCTATACCATAATATACCATACAATAACTAGAAACGAAGATAAAACAATCAAAAAGTATAAACAACATCACCGAAAAGGGGTGAAATACCTTGATATAAAGTGGCTTACCTTGGTCCCCCAAGGCAAAAAGTCAATTTTTTTTTGTCAAAAATGAGTTTCCTTTTTTATAAAAGCATCTTTTACGTGCGTTAGAGCAGTTGAATCGCCGAAAAAGATCATTTAGATGCATTTTGCGAGGGTTCGGAATACGACAATTATACCCGCTATAGTAAAGGGGGAGATATTAATTCATGAAAAAGAATCTGTGAAAAACTTACATCTAATTCAGGGAAGTAAAGCTTTGTAATGTCCACATTCGGCGCTAATGGTATCACCATTTTGTTGGGCAGTACAAATAGATTAGCTATTTGCGCATTCATCACGGAGCGAATAGCATCTATTAGGCCTGGCAACTGCACAAATTCTCCCATTCCAGTCAAATTGAAGTCTAAAAAAGTTGTCGTAAATAAATTTTGTACACCGTATTTCCTTTAATTAAAGCACCGCTGAAGGGAGGTTGAAAAATAAATGCACAAGTGCTTTAGTTAGAGGAAATACGGTACTATCATTTATCAAAGATGCTTACCAAATTTCGGGAGTTCCATAAATGAACCTGAGATTCCACCAATCATTGGAGGGTATGGGAGCAGTGGAGAAAGGGTACAGCGCACTTTACCAGACAACTATAATAGGACAAACGTGTGACTTAATAATTTTTTAACTCCAATCTACACACCACTAATTGATTTATACCTCCCTTGAAACCGCATGCTTGTACGGTGAACTGGGCGTCACCTGTTAACAAAGCCAGTTTATAGATTGTCTTTGGTTGTATCTCTACCTGCATACACCACATCCATGTCTATTATAATCTTGTCCCTGCCCACATTTTCAGTGTACACTTTGAGTCCACCCACCCTGCAAGGCAAATCTCCACAATCGATCTCCAAGAACTTGAAAGATTTGAATGGAGCTGGCATCTGAGAACGCACTTGAGGCTCAATCAACTCTCTCATGAATGTTTGGGCGTATTCATTGATGTAAGGCCACAGCTGGTTTACTATCTGAAAAAATGTTTTTAATTGAATAGTAATGTCATCGAAGTGTAAGATTTCTTCCACTATTTCAAGTAAATATTTGGCTACTTTTTTGGCTTAATTTTTTACATGTTATGTCATGTTTAGAGACGGAAACAGAGCAGGGCTTGCCCTGGGTAGACTGATTTTTGGCATAAGAAGAAAGAAAGAAATTTGCGGTATTATGGGTACTGCACAGGACACTAATCCAAAAGGATGTCGGGCAGTTAGGGCTCTGCAGTTATGGACAATTGATACTACACAGCATATAATTTTTTCCACTTCGTCATTTCTTATGACAAATATGTTGTTTTTCAAATAAGTAAAAGCCCAGTTTTGTATCATTTTTTCTCCTTTACAAAACTGAGTTTTCACTTTCCCATATCGTTGACATTTTTGGAAGCGTTTTGCATCCTATTCCAACAGGGGCTATTTTTGGCCAGACAATTCATAGTACACAGCGTCGATATCCAACAACTTTATTAAAACCTGACATCATTTTAAATGCGTCCGAAAATCTGAAAATCACAGTTTATAAGCTCTGTTTCTCAGCTTCAAATTAGGAGATCAAACTCATGTTTTGGATTATTCTGGAAAAAGTTATGACCATCAACATGAAAGTGTCGATTTCTAATCGAAATCAAAGGAAATAGTTGTTCAGACTCATAAATATTGGCTTTTCTCAACCTTTTTTTATCGAAAGTTATAATCCAATGCACCATTCGAATGCAACATTCGTGTCCGGCGACAATTGTGTCCGGCTATATAAAAAGGGACAATTGTGTCAGGAATAAGTAAAACGGCCAATGGTATCCATAACATCGCTAATCATCAAAAGAGAGCCATTAATTGATCTGTTGGCTGTTCCACCACGGTTTAATTACTGGAGCGAGGCAAAAAGAGCCTCTATATGCATTTTATGATCAAGAGTACTTCTCGGAATCATGTCTAAGGTAAATGAGTGCGCGCATCTCTAGCTCTCAAGCCCCCTACGGCCCCTCCGCAGTCCGTAGAGGGCCTCTCCGGGGGCGTAGGGGGCTTGGGGGCTTATTTCGACTAAAAAACTATGATACCCCTCACTACCTCCAAACCCCTTCCCACCGTGGTTCGAATTCCTTCTTTTTCGATTTTTCAGAAACCAAAAGTGTTTCCGTGCCGTTTCAGAGCATGAGAATCAATATGAGGTACGGTCCCTTCCCCTTTAGTAAAAGTGAATTTTGAGCTAGTTGGGGGTGGGATCGGGGGGAGAGTAATTCCATAGTATATCCCTAATTTAGTACTAGGTACTAAAATAGTATTTAGTACTAAATTAGTACCATAGTACTTTATGGTACTATTTTAGTACCCAGATCGTCACCCTGCATTAAACGCCTTTTTCGAGAAAATTTTACATTACAATTTAATGATAAAATGCCTTTTTTCAAAGCCTCTTAAAAGCTTCCCACTTCCCATTTGAGGGTCCTATATGTAAGGATTGCCCAGCTTCCTTTCCCGCCTCCCAGCGAATTCCCTATAGGAAACTATAAGGAAATATTTCCAGTGTAAAATCCAGAGAAATAATTCATTTGAATTTGAATTTGTCTTGTGAAGAAATATTGGGCCGAGGGCGTCGAAGCACAAGAAAGAAGTCTTTTATGAATTTTTTTCTGAATTTAGCTCTTGTGCATCGATGTTGCCTCGCTCCGATGTTCCTTCTTCAAGCAAATATGCCAGTGATACTTCCTCTCTTGGTAAGTCTATGGGCCGAATCTCCCCAGGCCGAACCCGTGAGTCTTTTCATTCCAGTTCTATTGCCAGTGACTTTCATTTTCATAAGTCTGAGCCTGACATAGGCTCATCCAGCGATATTTACTCTAGTGTTGGTAATAGCCAGACCGTTCTTTCTGCTCTTTCAAAGACAGACTTGTCCAGTTTAATTTCCAGCGTAGTATCCAGCGTATTATCCAGTCTTGAGTCTCAGGCTCTGTCCAGTCCATTTTCTAGAAATTCTCGCCAGTTTACTTCTGTTCGAGTCGATGCTCCAAGAGTGTCCTCAACAACCAGTCCTACTAGAGTTGATACTCCTCAGGGTGCGTCCTCATATCCAGAGTCCAGGCCGCAAGGCCGGTTTAATTTTCAGATTCCTCAGAGCACAGGATTTGCCTCGGTCTCTCCTGCCTCCTCCTGCCGTAAAGTCTCGCACATGGTTTCGTCTGCCGCCTCCAGTCACGTCTATTCCTCTGCGCCGGTGAAGGGTTGTTGCACTTGTGGTTGTGGTCCAAGCCTGCCTTGCCTTTGGGGGAACTCCAGCGTCTTCTACTCCAGAGTACAATAGTTTGTCATCTTTTATATTGTAACTCGTCCAGTGTCAATAAAGTCTATTCCAAATTGTACCGATAGTGCTGCGAGTAAACCCCGAACTTACACTACTGGCAGTTATTTATTACCACCCAACTTTACTTATACAAAACATAAATCTCAGTCATATAATAAAATTTGGCTGAACTCACACTTCACAGCTCTATTGTGGCCAAGCTTTAAGACTGATAAATGGCATCTTTCAGGCTCGTATAATCGAAAATTTTGTTTTCGTACGTTTTTATAGAATTTCGGGCATTTATTTAGTCCGGGGGCGCATTTTGTAATTTTTCGTAAATCATGTTTAAAAGTTTCATAAGTAATTTTTACATTCTAAAAACGATAAGAACGTTATTTTCTGACTTTTTCTTGCAAAAAATTAATTTTCAGAAAATTTTTTTTTGGACTAAAATTTGACTTTTTGCCTTGGGGGTATGGTAAACCAAGATTTTGGTCAAACTTTTTAAATTTTTTTCTAAAAAATTGATTTTTTATATAGAAAAGTGTCAGAAAATAACGTTTTTATTGTTTTTAGAATGGAAAAATTACTTAGGAGACTTTAGACCGCGGATTTCAAGTCAAGTAACTTTTGGATTCTCAAAAATCCGGTCAAAAATGTGTGTTTTAGGAAGAGAATCGAATTTGATGATAAGTCAGGGCTAAAGTACGTTGTATCGCGTCCTCTCAGAAGTGGATTTTGACCGCTTTTCAGGTCGTAATTAGTGCGAAAAACACGTTTTTACGATTGGGAAACATGTTTGGGAAAAAAAAATTTTGACAAAAAAGTTGACTTTTTGGTCTTGTGACCAAACATGTATTCAAATGCGTTAACCACCCACCCGTCCCAAATACTATATAGAGATATAAGTCATTTTTTATATAAGCCAGCGTGTGATTTGTTATGGTATAGCACGTTTTCAGTCTTTAGATTTACTTTTGGTCAAAAAACCGAAAAAAATATTTGCCAATGTGTTTCCCAATTGTGAAAACATGTTTTTCGTACTAATTACGACCTGAAACGCTCGAAAAAGTGGTCAAAATCCACTTTTGAGAGGACGCGATATAAAGTACTCCTGCCGAAGTCAGACAATAGTAACCTTATTGACCCATTCGATGCGCTCAGTGTCTGGAAACTGCACCCAGGCTGGTAGTTCAGAGTCGCTGAGTTTGCTGAATTGTGCCATAATAGCCTGAAATCAAAGTGCTAATTTTTTTTATGCTAGAAAACATAGTTTACCTCTCGTTCTCGTATTATAACATTGCGGATGCGCAATCTTTTCTGCTCTTTGCGGATCCAATAGTGAGTTTTGAGCACATAAAGTATAACAAATAGAAATATCCACAGGAAAGATAGCCCCCAATGTCCTACACACCTGTACAAATTTTTTTGCTTAAATTATGTTGCAATAATAGATGTCGAAAATTCAGCAGCTAAGTTCAAACATCAAAGAAAATTCATGATTCCAACGTTTTTTTTAGACAATAACTTTTTTTTGACTTATTTCTTTTTTTCCGCCTTCTTTTCATTTTTTTTGCCTTATATGTCGTCCTCCCAAAAGTGGTTTTTGACTCCCTATTTCGACTTATCAGGCTTTAATTATGCTAGAAAACTTGGGGGGTTGGAAGCATTTTCATTTATTTAAAAATAGTGTTTCGACGTCTCTTAAGTAATTTTTTTATGCTTACGTAATTTTTTTTATGTTTCTGGGAGGGGGACGACATTTTTTGGAAATTTTTTTTTGACCTAAAATAGGTCTAAAATGACCTAAAATGATGGTTTTTATCCCAAATTCACATGGCTGCTGTATGTAAAAAGGGGTATGAGTATGTCATACCTTTCCCAGCTCCTCGGATTCCATCTCAAACTGAAGTTGGGGGGGACTCAACTCTAACTCCTAAGTCCCCATGCCCCTACGCGCCCGGAGGGGGCGCACGGGGCTTGGGGCTTGGAGTTGAGTCGCGCCCCTAACAACTCCCCTTCGAGATCAAAACTCTCGAAACGGCTATGACAAGGGTACAACACCCTGGCATAGCCCTGCTTTTGCATGCTGTAGGCCGGCCATGTGGATTGGATGCTCAACAAAATAACGATAAACATTTGTAAAAAGAGAGAAAAGAAAAAATTAAAAATCCCAAAAATGTGATTTTTGAAGAAGAATTTGAAGAATTTTTGAAAAATAAATGTCGTCCCCCTCTGAAAAACGTGTTTTCTAGCCTAATCACGGCATGATAAACACGAATATGTTGTTAAAAACAAGTTTTGAGAGGACGACATATAAGGCACTTTTTAGCCTTTTTATTTTGTCATTTTTCTCTCAATTTTTTGTTCTACTTTTTCCAAAGTTTTAGCGTCATCGTGTAGCTCAGGATCTTAGCTTTCCGACAAGCTATCAAACTCCATTGAATGATGTCAAAAATGTAGAGATTTAGGGGTTTGAACAAAATAACAAAAAAAGGCTCTAGTAAAGAATCGGTTGCAAAAAAAGTGCTTGGTCCCCCCTGTGGTTTTTTTGTGAAAAACAGCTTGGTCCCCCCTGTTATTTTTTTTTGATTTTTTGAAAAATATTAGTTTCGCAGCGATTATTTTTTGCCAAATAATGTTTCAGTACAATGCATTTAAAATTTTTTTATTTGTCTATATTTGTCTGTTTGTTTTGTCTGTGTTATCTTTGCATTTTAATCATTCTGATTTCAGACATAGAATCGTTCATATTTATATAATGTTTTTATTTACAGACAATGAAGCTATCTCTAGTTGATGAACAAGCTTTACGGCAAACAATCGATTTCAAATCAGTGCGCCTACAAAATATTTTCTTGATGTCAACTCTAGCATCGGCTCTAGTAAAGATATAAATCAAAAAAAAACCAAAAAAATTATAAATCAAAAAATAAATTTTTCAATAAAAATATTTTCAAAAAACAACAGGGGGGACCAAGCACTTTTTTGCAACCGATTCTTTACTAGCGCCAAAAAAAAGTTATTGTGTTCAAACCGCCCAGTAGATAGTTTTGAAATTGGCCGAATCTGTTGACTCACCCTGTTCTTAATTTACAGCCAACTTTTTAGTTTTTTTTTTAAATCCAAAAAGTGAAAGTGAACTAACCAACAAGCAGTCATTAAGGCACCGCTGGCCACAATGGGGATCAAGTAGTTTTGCCAGGACATTTCGAGGGCTTTTATGTTAATTTCATCTTTTGGTTTTTCATCTGCCAAGCTGTGTTCTTTTTTGATCGTAGTAACGCCTGAAAAAACTTCAGATTAAACTAGACTTCACACTCGAGAAAAAAAATAATTTGAATACATGATTACAGTCCAACCTCGATTAAACGACACTTCGCCTTGGCTCCGACACTTTTTTCTACCTCAATTTTCGAATTTTTCGATCAGTTCTGATTCGTTAGTCTAGTCCCAAATATCGCTTCGATTTTACCGGTCATTTTTTAAAAAACTAAATGATTTTGCTAAAATGACTCTCGATCTAACGAAACCCCTTTTTCAAAATATCGTGTCGTTAAATCGAGGGACACGAGTCATTTTAGCAAAATCAGCGAGGATTCTTTTTCAGTCTGTTTTAGCATCCGCAAACAGAATCCTCATTGTGAATGCGCCTTTAGGCAACTTCCGTCGTGCTACAGTTGGGTTCTATACTTACTAATAAGTAAAATTCAAAATTAAAATGCACACAAAAGAAGTAATTCGAAAACACTATTAAAAAACTGGGTTGGTACCGCACAAATTAAAATTTCTCAAATTGCTGTGCTTATCAGGTTTCATAGTCCTTAAAAAATAATAGATACTCAATCATAAGATAAATTTGTGATTTTCAGGCTCAGTCATAAAAAATTTTTTAAAAAAAAGAATAACTTTATCGACTATGAGTACTACTACTCAGTAGCTATTGGGTTGTTGCATAATTAACGTCGGTTTTTTTGTTGTGTTAATTTAGTGAACATCTGACATTTTAATTCATTCTGTTTTAAGCAAATGGGAAGCTGTTATTGATGTAGAGGAGGAATATGCTCCAGAATAATATTCAGAAATGTTATAGGCGGACTTGTATTTGGGTTGTTGTTGAATAGTGTGCAAATAAAAAAACCGACGTTAATTATGCACCAACCCAATAATAACAAGGAATAATTGTCGAATAACACCCCGGAACGTGGTTTTATCACCTTATTTATCACCTAAAAAGCTCAGAAAACATGGTTTCGAGTGGCGCTAGGCTGTTTTTTGAACAATATTTTTTGACCACTTTGGGCCCGAAACCCTAGGGGGACCCTTGTGGTCAAATTTTCAATTATATATTTTTCAAAATTTTGCAAAATTTAGGATATATACACCTTCATGGATATATACCCTTCCCCCCCCCCCTCGCTTGCAATGAGGAGCAAGTTGGGTCTTTGGCGGCGAAGCGACCAAACATGCCTAATTACTAGGGTTTCGGGCCCAAAGTGGTCAAAAAAAATTTTTTCTCAAAAAACAGCCTAGCGCCACTCGAAACCATGTTTTCTGAGCTTTTCAGGTGATGAAACGTTAAAAAACAACGTTTCGGGGTGTTTGATGAGGTGGTGCTGTTCGACAATTATTATATATATAGAAAAAAACCACGAGTTTGGGCCCGAATTTTCGTTAGGGGTATTTTAATTTTTGGGTGGTCTTTTTTATATAGACCATCTTATGGCCAAATTCTCGGTTTTCTTCTGGGAAAAAATTGAAAACCACCATAAGTTGACTTTTTTCAAATTAACTCGACGAGTTGAGTTTTGGGTGAAAAAAATTTGGATATCTTTTTGATTTTTATCCCAAACTTTTTCGTCCAACTGAATTTTTTTTATTCCAGGATTTTGTAACAATTCATAGGCTTTCTAATGAGCCATAGATCGGTAAAGTAACGTATAGTGGGAATGGCTGAAAGTGCGATAAAATTTTCGAACTCAGGAAAAAAGTCCAGGCCTTTTTTCTGGACTTTCTTGAATTCAAATTTCATTTCGCGCCAAAACATTTAAACGTATTCAGCTGTCAAGTCATTATTGTCATTGTGTCATTGCATTCAGTTTTTGTCAGTGTTTTTTGTTTTGCAGTTGTTGTGCTGAAGCGGCATGCTGATTTTATTTGTATATTTAATTTTGTTCAGGTTTTTCTGCAAGTAATGGCAAATAAGAAGTGTTTCTTCTGCAATTCGGAGGAACATATTGCTCGCTACTGTCAGCTCACGATTCTAGCAGTTCGTTCATTGGCATCATCCAACTTTGCAGCTCATCGGCAGTTCGTGGCATCGATTCGCAATAATGTGCAAGCAAAGAATCCCGACTTTCGTGTGCAGATGTGTCTTTGCGATCGTTGTTTTAATGGTCTACCAGGTTTTTTTGCACTTTTGACACCAGTTGTGATATTAATTTGGTGAACTAAGCTGGCACGGCATCTTATCTCACACGCGAAGCAACTCATCAATCACATACAGCATCTCAGCAAGATACAGCGGATATCGGACAAGCGGCAGCTACGGCATCTCTTGCGGCAGCTTCGACTGCAGAAGTGATGGTCAGGGGAACCCGCATGGCTCGTGCTTTATGGTTTCAACGTAATGTTATGAGTCATGGATTGAGTTATTGATTTAATTTTTTTTGTTTCTTCAGGTCGCCCCTCAGTTTTTCGTGGCCTCAATCGCTCTCGTGTTTGCAGTTGGTGCTGTGTGGGGTATCATCCGCCTTCTATGTGTCCTGCTCTTCCACACCGATTGGTTCATCATGTGAAGGCGCAGATCACAGCAACTCAACAGAAAGTGAATTTGGAAGATCCACAGGGTACGAATTCGGCAACTCAAGAACGGCAGCTGGATCGGATCGGGCGAAGGAGTGGTTAGTGCATACTGGGTTTTCGGTGCAGTTCGCGTGGAACTATTTTTTTTAGTTCTCGCGTTGGACCGCAGCTATTTCGTTGATAATGCCGAGTATTACGACTACCTTCGTCGAGCAAATATTGACTTTCCTGATGCGGCAAAGACTGAAGTGGCAGCTGAGGATCAATCCAACAGTCGGAATCTGAAGCAACAGATAAAACTCTCAACTTCGAGGCTGTTCTCAAGAAGTAGATAGTGCTTGATCAATAGCTCGACCGATGTCGTTGGTCGTTGAGTCAAGAAGGTGCCTAACAGCAATGAGAACGGCTGTTTCAAAAGCATGTGTTCGAACGGTTCTCCGAACGACACCTCAGCTAAGAGCAGTATGTCACCAGATTGCAAAATTAATGAGAGCCCCCATAACGGCTACTACATTTTCAATGACAATCTTGGCAAGCGTATCAACAACGGCAACGGCGGCAACTACGGCAAGCATGGCAAGCTTGACAGCTATGGCAACTACGGCAAAGATGGCAGAGCTGGCAAAAAAGGAAGATTTTCAAAGGGTGACAAACCGGGAGCCTACAACCATCTCAAGGTTCTCATCTCTCACTTTAAAAAAATATAATATATTTTTTAGAAAAGCATCGTAAAGGTCAAGAAATCTTTTCGTGTTCTCTCGTCTGCTGATTTTCTTCCAGGCATTCAAAAAGAATTCCAAGATTTGCATGACGCTGTTGCCGGCATCGAGGACTTTGTGCTTGAGATCAGTGATTTCTTTCTGGACACGGCCGCCTCCAAGAATCTGCGCGACAAGAATCTCAACAGTTAGATGCTCATTCTTTATTTCGTTTCGTCTGTTTGGTTGTTATAGTCAGACATGAAGCGTTGTTATTTTGTTTTTTCATACAGTTTTATGAAGAGCAGCCTAATGAAAGCAGCCTTTTGAGAAAAAAATATATTTTGGAGGCCTTATGGCCTCCCCTAGGCTCAGTTCTAAACGCGAAGCGTTTTCTTATGAGCACAATCCCCGGGCCCCAGGTACCCTAGTTCCAATAACAAAAAATATTTTGGCAAGGGTGGTTGTATTGGAAATCTATGATACCTAAGTTATCGTCATTTTCAGAAAAATTCAACGCCGAATTGGCCGGAGTTTGTTATACCGCCCCTGGCGAAAGTGCTTTTTGACCACTTCTTTGAACTTATCAGGTCGTAATCAGTACGAAAAACATGTTTTTAGGGCGCAGACGATTATTTGAGAAAAAATATTTTTTGCCTAAAATGGTCATTAATGATCATAATCGGCATAATCGGCATAAGATCATAATGAGCATAATCGATTACTTATCAGGTCGTAATGGGGGGCTTACACACTCCTGCTGGGGCGCGGGGGCTTGGACTTGAGATGCGCACCCCCAAGCACCTTAGAGACTATTCCGAACAATGTGCTAAAGTATAACACACTCATTCCCCCTTTTTACATACAGCAGACATGTGAATTGGTGGATGTGTAACTATATTAATGATCATTAATGACCATTTTAGGCAAAAAATATTTTTTCTTAAATACCGTATTTCCTCTAATAGAGCCCCCCCCCCCAACTTTGAGGACCTATATCTCAGCCCAGAGTCTATTTTTTGCAAAGCTCTTTTACGCGTTTTTTTAACTCCCACGAGCTCTACCGATTGCACTTTTCAGATTTTAGTTGGGCACCCAAAATCTCGAGATCGAATTCCAAATTTTCCGATTTTCGGGCATCCAAAAAATAAAGCCTGTCTATTAGAGGAAATACGGTAATCGTCCGCGCCCTAAAAACATGTTTTTCGTACTAATTACGACCTGATAAGTTCAAAAAAGTGGTCAAAAAGCACTTTTGAGAGGGGGCGGTATAACGAACTTTAGCCGCCGTATTTTTTTATAAACAAAAGTTTTGCATTTCGCCACAAATATTTATAAATTATATTTTAGAACGTACTCCAAATCATTTCAAGTTGAATGTGTTAAAATTTTCAAGAAGTTAAAAAAGTAGACAAACACAACTTAATAAAAACGGCATAAACTAATTCCGAAAAATCGATTTGTTTATTTTTTGTGCAGGGATTGAGGCATTATTTGCACGCCAAAAAAGAGAGGGGATGAGTGGAGTGTATGTGTGTATGCATATTTTTCTTCTGCATATGTGCAGACACACCCACTTTCACTCGCTCAACCACCACAAACAAACCTATTTGTGTCTGCCTTTCTAGCTCTTAAAAAACCCTTTGCTTACAAAGCGGTGTTGTCTGTGTGTCATTAGTGTTGGCAACAAGCAAGGGCACTGGAACTAATGCTACAGGGCAACAAGAAAAAAACAACGGCTAAACTCTTCTATACGGTCCTCTCCCAAAATTGCTCTCGTGTTTTTTGTATGTTTTAGGGTCAGACCCCCTTCGGGGGGCTCAGGGGGCTTGGTTGGTTAGAGATGCACGCACTCACCTACCTTAGACATGATTCCGAGCTTGACTCATGATCATAAAATGCATATAGAGACTCTTTTTGCCATGCCCTAGTGACCAAAACATGGTAGAATCAAGGCAGAAAGTCGAAATTTGGTCAAAAAAATTTTTTTTTTTCAAATTGAGGGAAACGTCTTTCCAGGCCTTTTTTTGCACGTTTCTGACTCTTCAACATACAAAAAAGTACGATTCAGGGCAATTTTGGGAGAGGACCGTATAAGGGAGTCCTACTAAAACAACATTTTTCGAATTTTATTTTAAAAAAATTAAACGAAAATTTACTTCTCTTCTGTTTTATCTTTTTTGGGGTCTAATGGAGAATCCGTGTCCAAAATATGCCTTGGTCCACCTGTTGTTTTTTCCTGAAAAAGAGCTTGGTCCCCCCTGTTGTTTTTGAATTAAAAATTTTTTTTGAACTTACTTGTCCTACAACGATATTTTTGGGGCTAAACATTAGGGCTAAACATTTTTTGATAAGAAAAACAACAGGGGGGACCAAGCTCTTTTTCACGAAAAAACAACAGGGGGGACCAAGGCATATTTTGGACACGGATTCTCCACTGGTACCCTTTTTTGTTCTTCGTGCTTTATGTGAAATGTGACTGCTTTTTTTATTGATTATCTCTGTTTTCAGAGTGGCAGATTGAAGGATGGAAACTATCGACAGAATAAAGTCGAAACCAAAGACTTTCCAAACGAGTCCCGAAAATTTTATACGGCAAAAGGTGTCATTGTCGAAAAATGCTGGCTGTGAAGTCCAGCGTATAAGTGCTCGCCAAATTTTTCGCAAATATTATTGTCACCCTGTAGAAGTTGTGCCACACCAGACTTACGGGCATCCAAAGAGTCCCTCTCTTTATGACAGCAAAGACTAAAAAGAAGTGCCCTCGTCGCGAAAACTTCTTTTTGGTTTTTTCCGAGCTGTGTTCTTTTAAGCAATAATTAACTGTTGCGCTTTTTGTAGGTCAAAATTATTAGACAGTTTCCAAATAGAGCAAGATCGATGAAAGCAAGATCGCCCATAATTTTTCGAAATTTTACTAATGGTACTGGCTGTTTTAAAACAGTAAATTTTAATTTTTAACCAGTGTCATAATGCAAAAAAACCTTCTAAAAATCGGGTCAATGTTTGGACGGGCAAAACTTTTCTCTTTTCGGTCAAGCCCGCTTTTTCTTGGGATAATTCCCGAATATATTTATATTATATTGTATATATTATATCTAAAGACCGTTCTTTCTTGGCCAGCCCGGTCCGGAGCTCACTTTTAAAATTGCAACATTTAAAATTAAAAATATCCGCGGATAGAATCCGCAGTTTTACTAGCAACATTTTTAGTTGCGTTTTTGCTACATTAGATTTTTCGACGCTACTCGTTTTTATCCTTGGGATGCGCACCCACATACCTTAGACACGAATCAGAAAAATGGGCCATTTTAAATTGGGTCAAATTCAAATTAGGCTATTTTGAAATTGGGCCAATGCAAACTGGGCCACATTTTTGAGTCAAGCAACACGGGTACCAAGGCAATGTTTTTTCACCAGACTTTCACCTTTTTCCTAAACTTGAGTGCTTTAACTAGTTTAACTGTGCAGTTAACATGTGGTAACTTACGACTTACTGGTAAGTTACCGATACTCATAACCCTAGTGAAAACGCAAAAAAAAACGAGGTGTAACACAGGTTCGGGCCACAGGGAAATTCTATGCTCCTGTTTTTATTTCTTTCCATTTTTTTGGAAAACTTTCCGCATTTTTTCTGAAAGTTTTCCGGAAAACTTTCCATTCAGCAACCCTATACCAAAGGAAAATTCAAACTGCACGTTCCTTTCGAGACCATAGTAAACTTTTGGTCGAATTTTAGTTCAATGATTGAAATTCAATCACTTGCGAAGTTATCATTGACTGCTCAAATTGTCCGCTGTAGTCCAATTGGTTGTCGCTTAGAATTTTTCTTGGCGATTGCCAGTCATTTTTTGAGCCACTAAAATTTTATTGACAGTGTCCTCTCTATGGGCAGTGTTAGCGTCATTTTAGACTCGTAGCAAAAAGTTATCGACACTGCCTCTTAGGAAGTGTAAAAAGCTATCGATAAATCTTTCCTGTTTTCAGTTTTGCGTGCAAATCTCCAAAGAAATGACTTCGGAACAGAGCAAGATTGCTGCTATGCAGACTTCCGAATCGATTGCTACGGCCGAAATTCTCACGGAGGGCAGCGTGGAAGTTCAATTGGTTCCGGGCTTGAAGGCCTTGCATGATGAACTTTCCGCTGCTGTGGCCGATCAGAAAGCTGATGCCGACTTCGAGCTCTTTGGCGATGATGACAGTGAAGAGGATGAAGACAAGGAGCGTCTGGTGCAGGAACGTCTCAAGGCCTATGCTGACAAGAAAGCCAAGAAGCCGGGTGTCATCGCCAAGTCTACCGTCATCTACGATGTGAAGCCGTGGGACGGTGGGTCAATAGATATTCACATTCATTTGTTCACTTTCTATCTTCAGATACCATTGACGTCAAGCAGATCGAAGAGAAAGTGCGTGCCATCGAGAAGGACGGGCTCGTCTGGGGAACCGCCAAGGTCGTGCCAGTTGCCTATGGACTCAACAAGCTGCAGGTTTGTGTGTTCGCGAGATTCATGTCATGGCAGTACTCCATTCCCTCTACTTTCAGATCTGCTGTGTCATTGAGGATGAGAAGGTTTCGACGGACTGGCTGGAAGAGGAAATCACTGCCAACGAAGATCTAGTTCAGTCAGTGGATGTCGTCGCTTTCAACAAGGTCTAGCCAGCTTGCCTATGGAAATGCTCTACAGACTATACTTGTTGATATTATTGTAGACTCGTGATTATCGCTTAAATAAAATATCTCGGTGTTTGGACGTTATCTATACTGATTTAAAGTAGATTTAGACCTTCTTTTAAGCAACATAACAGTCATGCTCGATACAAGGCTGGCTTCACAGTAACACGTAAAAATGTATATGCTAAATAACTCAAAATATACCCATCTGTTCCCTTCCCACATTTCTTGCAGACCCTATTGATGGAGATGATTGCATGTGTATCCAAGAGGTCGAGTAAATCGTCACTACATTGAGAAAGGACATCAAGCTTAGATAGAGTCTATCGACGTAAAGCAGCGGATTTGTCGCGGCGTAAAGCCATCTGAAAACTTTGTGTTTCGAAGTGATTGAAGATATTTACGCCCGTCTTGAGTGGTTTTGGAAAATCTGGGTCAGCCTCGTATTCAAAATTTCAAAAATTAATTTTCAGTGCATTTATTTAATATAAACAAGTCAAACTTTGATAAGATGAGCATTATAAGCAAGTAAAGTTTTACTGTTCAAAACAATGGGTTTTGATGGTGTCTTTCGGTTTGTTGAAAGCATTGTAACAGTATTGAACATTCTCTGCACGGCACCGGCACGCCTTCGCCTCCATTTTTCGCTCCGCCGCCGCCTCCGCCACCTTCTCAAAACCATCTCGCCGCCTCTGCCTGCGTTCAAAACTTTTTGCCGCCTCCTGGCATTTTCTTGATTTCCCGCTTCCGCCGGCGGCTGTGGTTTGTTTATAGATGAGCATTTGAATTAAAAAGGATAATTTTCAAGACAGAAATATGAAAAAAAAATGAAAAAACCGTCGCGAACTGACCATCGCGAGCTAGCCTATCCCCAAGAAGTTTAACCCCTCCTTTAAGATCTATTTTTACGTAACAAAAATAAAAATCTTAATACACAGACAGAAAGAGCAGGAAAAATTGATGCATTAATATAAATATCACAAACGGTGATGACAAAGAAAATGACGCAAAAAACAAAGAATAATAAATAAAAAACTTCAAGCAACAGTTTTGGCGAAAATTTAAAAAATAGCTAAAAATATTGTAAAAAAATGGAAGGTGTCGGCTTTTATTTTTTATTGAACTTTCGGTTTATCAAGGGTGTCGGTTTATCGAGGGTAAACTTTAACTAATTTCTCTACCAACCAAATTTTAGAAAAGCGTCGGCTTATCCAGATTCGACTGTATTGTATTGATTTTGCCTTTGTACGTAAAACAGTTAAAAAAATGTCTGAAACGCAAAAAAATGAAGACTTTACAACCTCTTGAAAAAGTGCTGACAAAGCCAGCTAATAGTCGCCGGTTCGAAATAAGACTACTCCCGACAACACTGTGCATATATATATCTCTATCTTAATTTTAAGAGTGGTAACGAATAAAAAAACTCAGCCCCACCTATATTAGAGTTAGAATTGGGTTGAAGGATAGTTGTAGTGGCTGTTTGGCTAGTGGCTGCTGTTCCATCCATTGCAGTAGTAACAACACCTACAAATAAATAACCACAAGTGAGTAGAATTAGCAAATCAACATTTCACACCACCACAAATCTTTCTTCCCTCTCAGATAAACTAAAAACAACTAGCAGCACCAAAAGCACACACACATTGCTCATCTACAAATAAAACAATAAAACACATTTTCAGCCCTGGTCTGCACCAAATGCCGTTTCGCACACATACAAATGGGTGTGCGTTTATAAAAAGGGCTTGGAACATTCGCACTCCGCTGAATCATTAGATTTGCCTCTTAGTGTGTTCAAACAAACAGGCCAATGCGATGGTTATTTGATTCATATAACTTGAAATCGTACAAACAAAAATTTAGTCTGTGCAGATAGTGATACTTCGCAAATACGGAATCAGCTTACTATTAATTCCATGTTCCGAAGGCGATACGCATATTTTCATATAAATGTGGAGAGAGTTTTAGGCATGTGCACGGGTCGGGCTGCAATTTTAAAATTCTTAGCGGGCTGGGCCGGGCCGAAAAAAAGTTCCGGGCCAGGCCACCCGGAAGAGCCCGCCATATATGACTTTCCAAAATCCCGCCTTTTTAAATTTCCTTCGACCTATTCCTTCGACTTAAACGCTTATCTGCTCAGTCAATTTCTTCGGTATGCGTTGGCAAATCATTGATGGAGTGTGATATTTTGTTTGAGTGATATGTCGAATAAAGTATTTGTGAAGAAATGTTTGTATGACTTTGTTGATTGTATTCTCCAGTATACTTAAGCCGGGCCTAACTGGGCCAAAAATTTTTTTTTCAGTGCGGGCCGGGCCGCCAAAATCACGACCCGTGCACATGCTTGGTTTTAGGTACATCAATATTAAAATGATCATATCGCCTTCGATACATAGATTTTATAAAATGATGCGCAATGATGCAAAAAATGATGCAGCATGAGAAACAATTACCTTTCAAATCTTTTTACCCGAAAAAACTAAAGGATGGTCTTTATAGCTAAAGCCTTGTTTTTGCAAAATTTGGCTTATTTGCCGTATTTATTCTAATTAATTTATCCTCTCTAATAAACCCACTCATTTAACTATGAGGGTCTGCATCTCGGGACAAAGTAAATACTTTGCAGAGCTGTTTTTCTGTGTCTTCTCAACTATCACCTCTGTTTATTAAATTTTTTTAACTTTCAGGAACTCTAACGATTCCGCTTTTGTGTTTGCACCAAAAATCTTGGGATCGACCCGAACATTTTCCGATTTTTGTAGTGTGTAATGCCGGGTGTGGAAAGCGTAGGAAAAACAGGTGTAAAGTTTATACTCTTTTTACCTAAAAATTTTTTTTGGAAAAAAGCAACTCAAACCAGTAAAAAATAGGAAGTAAAAACCAATTTTTCGTGCAATAAAAATATGTTAAAAAGGTAGAGAAATTCCAATCAAAGAAATGTGATCTAAACCACAAGTTGGAAGCAAATGCAAAAACAATAGAAAAATCCATTTCTCCTTTCTTGAGTAGCACTACTACTGATTAGTGTGTGAGAAGAACACATGGTGGAGAATTCAGCCAAGAGGTGAGAAAGGGAGAGCAGATAGGACAACAAACAACAAGGAGAAGATAAGAAGACAACAGTCTTACTCTTATGTAATACCAGGATAAATGGCAGCGGAGAGAGAGGGGCAGCAAATTGTTTAGACAAACAGTAAAGAGAGACACACAAAGAATAACAAACGATCAACACTTTAGGAATTCATTGACTGCCTCTGTGCTGGTGATTGTTCACCTTGTTCTCTGTCTCTAAAGTATCAGGTTGTTTTCTTTCCTTGCTTCCTTGTTTAGGAAGTAGAGACAATTGCAGAATAAAACGTACTGTCGGCACACAGCTCAGTTGTTGAGTTAAGTCATAAATTTGTGTCGGGTGCCATAATAAGAATATTGAAAAAAGTGTGAAATTTGAAAGGATAACTTGAGCTGAATGTTGCATTAAGGGATTTGAAAATGAGAAATTAAGTGTGACAATAAACTTTACTGTTGCAATACCAGACAGTTACTCTAGGCCAGAAGTTAGAGATGAAAGCCAAGATGATAAAGATAATTACCAAGATAATTATCCTCATAAAAAAATTTAAGAAGGAATCATGTATCCAACTCAACTAAAAAACCTCTAAAAATGGCGTAAATAATGGTCCAGCCTACTACCTATAAAAATAATTTTTTACTCCTACCACATGATTCTTAGTCAAGAAAAATCAAAGTTGTTATTAAAGGCTTTATCCGAGACAAATAAATCAATAACCGACATATGTGATTTCATGCTATGCTCCACCTTCTGATTTTCCTTTCCATGTTGACGCCCTGAAACACATGAGAGATAAGGTATACACAAGGCCACATTATTAAATGACGCCCAATAAAAAACCAACCTCATTAAAGTTCTCAGTAAATGCACGCAAATCACTGTCTGTGGCAAAGTAGACCCCAACAGTTTGACGTAAGTGGCCTTCCTCGTCTGTCGCTAAGTACTTGACTTGAAATTGACCTGCTATGCGCGATGTTTTCAATTGCATGTCCTCGTTCATCCAATGCGAAAACGCCAGCGTTTCTTCTCCATAACTGTTGATTTTCGAGAAAAGAATCTTGCATCTTCCAATGGAGTTCCAACCTGCAACAGAAAAAAAAATATTATAGAACTGCCGATTCTTAAGATTCACTCAAATTGAATTTCACAAAATTGCAAAAGCTGACCGATGTAAACCATGCTGCGGAATTCCATGACCTAAACGAAAGTAAAGAATAATTGAATACTTATTACAAGAGTTATTTACTTCAACTAGCTTGCCAAACATCTTGTCGACGATGTAGAAGTGACAGCGAGCGACGAAAACAAGGTCGAATTCTGAATGTTCCATTGAGCTGAAATAGATGTGATTGCTCCACGGGATCGATTTCCTCTTCTTGTTCTTCAGCTCTATCCAGGTACCAAAGAGGCGATTGGGAGACATAAGCGTATCTGAGATCAACTTTACAAGTAAAAAGAACGAAAACGGATAGATCGTGCAAGCGCTAGTTCAGACAAAAGCAGGGTTCGACATTTGTGCTGCAAAACAGCTCAAAAACAGCACATTTCGAATAAAAAAACGGCACAGTGTGCTGCAGTGTTTGCAAAACTCATACTCATCATCATAGTTATTATGAGTTTAGCTGAACTCATAGTTGAGAAAGGGGTCATATCCAGTGTTGTTCCAGCGCCGAGATCGGCGCAGGCGCCAGCGCCGGCGCCGACCTCTTTTCACAAAAGTCCCCAGCGCCGGCGCCGAGCGCCTCCATAAAAAATTTTTGGCTCCGGCGCCAGCGCCGGCGCCGGGATAAAAATTAGGGTTTCGCTGTATATTAAAAAAATTGTATTTTTATTGACAGGTATATTGACAAGTATAATGTTTCATAATTTTTACAGAAAATTCAAAGGTACATTTAGATGTTTATAAATTTTTGATTAAAATTAAGCAAACATTTCAATTTTATGAGATTCGGGCGGGAATTGGATTTATGACCACTAGTATTAAATGTAAGCTGTGAGAATAATCTTTCAACTGATTCTGAAGTGGCTGGCATTGGTAAAACCACAAAAGCTAGCTTTGAAAGCTTTGCAAACTTTTGAATTAATAATTAATACAAAATAATTCAATTTTTTGCTTCTTACCTGGCTTTTAAAACAAATTATCCTATCATACTTGTCATTAAGTGTTTATTAATATCATCAAGTGCCTGGGTGCGCAGGTTACCCAATACTTCACATGTCTTTTGTCGACTTCAAAGAACTCGGACGGATGCACTCTAATTACGTTCAGGATAGTCGAATGAACTTCCTTCGTCAAAGAAAACCCTGATAAAGTCGTTAATTCGCGGAACCTTTCAATTTAAGACAAAAAAATTATACTATAGTTCAGTGGGGTGGGTATACTATAGTTCAGTGGGGTGGGTATACTATATTTGCTCCTACCTTGCTTTACGTTCCCAATCTTCTTGCCTTACATACAGTTGAAGCACTTCAGGTACGGTATCTTCACGTACCTAAATCAAACTGAACTAAAGGAATAAAAGAAACTAGACCGGAGTGCATCCACATAGAATGCGAGAACCTTGGACGCCGAATCATTCGACCATCTTCATCGTAGTCACCGATCCAAATTTCAGATCCAAAAATTTTCGAAAAATTTAATCTTCACCTTGATCATATAGCGTATGAAGTTGGTAATCCCAGGAAATGCTTCTTCGTCATTGAACTTGTGGCCACCAGCGTCCTTGTACTCTCGATAATCCATGTTCAGCAAATGCTTCCACGATTCCTAGATGCATTCACTGATGAATTACACTGCATTTGGATAATCAGCGATAATAAGTTCATTCCCTTGTTTTTCAACTGCTTAGATTTAAAAAGACGCCTTAGGATTGCTTGCTCGAAATGAAAGTTTCAACCACGGTGTTGGACTCTAGGGATCAGGCCTGAAAATATTTTTTGATGATGATGAAGTAAAAGGTGAAGCTAAAAATTGTCAGAGACAAAAGCAAGTGCCCTAGGCTTGCTTCTGCCTTTGCGAATACTCGAGAGCACCAGACCGATGATAAAGGATGTTGTGCAGAACTCGACCAAGCGAGGGTTAGCGAAAGCGCTCACGAAATTGCTCGGATCTGTAAGACTAATTCTTCTGAACATTCGCGGAAAAATTTACATCACCACATCTTCGGAACTTTCATTGGTTGAAGACATCTTCTTTCTAAAAGTGAACACCGTTAGACATGCACGGATGTATAGCTAATAAACACTGAGTTCTGTGAAGAAAAATAGTACTAAATGAAGAATAAAAATATTTTGTAAAATTGTAGATGGTTCACCTGTCTACAATTTTTCATGTAAATTGAAAAATTTTTCACTTTTCATTTCACTTTTCAAATGGCGACAGAGAATGAAAATTTTTCATTTTTCACTTTTCATTTTCAATTTTCGTTTTTCAATTTTTCAAATTTTAGTGAGACAGAAATTTTTCATTTTTCATTTTTCATTTTTCACTTTTCATTTTTCATTTTTCACTTTTCAAATAGTGGGATAGGCCCCTGGTGTGATTTTGTCAAAAATTATTTTTAACTGGTGTGTTTGACCACCGAAATTCGTTGTAAAAGGTAACTTTAGCCATTATCGTTGTTTTAAATTACTCGCTTGACTGAATCGATAGAGAAAAATCTCAGCTACAAAAAAATACAAAAACATCTGAGATAAGAAAACAAAATTTCAGATAAAAAGGTCGGTGAAGTTAGTGAAGTCTTTTGAAGTCTTTTTAATTCTTTGAAATCTTTAATAGCCTTTCGGTTGCTTTGAGTGGTGTTGAAGGCCCGACCCGTTTTTCTGCGAATTTTGATCCCTTTTTGGAAACGAAAAGGTCGGTCCGACTTCCGTCCAATACCCTAAAATTTGATTACCAGTTCTGGGCGCAAATGGAAGTATTTTAACCTTGGACAGGATACCTACCAGCTGCACACCATGACCCTGACAGCAGAAATTTATTTCTGCTGCCAAAATTTTAATTGTCACTTAAATTTTGGCAGCAAAATTAAAGATTTTGGCAGCAGATTTAAATATTAACCAAATCTTACTATATAGAATTTGGGTAAGCATATACAAAGGAAACAGTCCAACCACACTGGCCAGGAACTGCAGAATAGCAGGGATGAATATGGCTTGTTCAGCTTAATAGCTACAATTGCTGTGCCCTCCTGGTTGGTATTAGCAAAGTCCTCAGCTTTGGTAAAGTCTAGCAGGAATCCAGCGCTGTTTGTAGGCTCTGAAGCACCCAATTAGTTGATTCAATCAAAAAACTAGACCAACCTCAAAATTGAATTTGTAGCGCGTGATTGCAAAAGCAAGCATGCCAACGGACACAAGCATCTGTACAATACTCATACTGACCAGCACATATTTGCGGTAGGCAGAAGGGAAGAGTCAGCAGTCCTGACCAACTGGATGCCCTGTTAGCCATCATGGAAGAGCGTCCAGAGGCGGAAGGGGTGGTAGCTGAGAGATCACGTTGACGCATAGTGCAGCTCCTCCAGGAAACTGAACTCGTCCGTAATCTGCAATTGAGAGGAATAAAAATGTGAGTGTAGTGAGGAGGCAGAAGTCATAAAAGGGCCTTTTCTAATGAGGTGCTCACACGGAAGTCAAAGTTCTTGAGGTCCTTGAAATCGAAAATTTCCAACATTCTTTTGTAAGTAATTTCATTTTAAGGCGTTTGGTCAATCTCTTAGATTTTCCTTCGCTTCGCCCTTTTGAATTTTCGTGTTTTTCGCAGTTTGGGACATACGCATGAGCCCGTCCTAACGTGCACTTGCCTACTCTGCTCCTAAGCAGTGGGGGAACTCTGTCTCTAAAAATATCATCAGTTGTTTGATCAGCGGCAACAAATACCGATATAAATACTAATCTCAAGGATCTAAATTCACTAGGATCTGAATTCAGAAGTCACAATTTTTTGATAATTCATGTGTCTGATAGTCCCATCGCAAGCATTAGTAACACGTGATACAAACCACAGCAAAAGAAAACGTGATCCTACGCACACAACTTTATTTATTACCTTATACAACGAGCACACACAATCAATACACAGCTGAGCAAATAATATTTTATTATCTGCGGCGACGGCAACATTCTTTCAGTCATCGTCAGCACTTTCAGCAGATATCTTCTTTTCATCCACCTTCTGAAAAACTGAATACAGTCAACCTTCGCTATAAGCTACACTCTATATAAAATACCTCTTTATAAGCTATACCTGGGATTGGTCCCGAGGTGTAGCTTATAGAGAAGGTTGACTGCAGTATGAATGCGTCTGTAACCAACTAAAAACCTGGTTGTCCGGCTTCTTCGCTTTTCGGGAAGTGGACCCCGACGGTTCGTTGCTATCGATCTTTGCCTTCCTGCTGCTCTTAGCACCCTGAAAACAACTAATTTATTTTTCAAAAAGCAATAAAAAGAATTACAAGACCTTGTCAGTGGAAGAATCCGTCTTTTCCTTCGTTGCCTTCTTGTCATCCTACAAAGGGATAGTTTTCAATTCGAATGAATAAAAAATAATGATAATTATGGGCTAAAATGAATTGCAGCACCATAGGTAGGATGGTTGCATGTATATACTATTTAAAACAGCGATAATGGCTAAATTTACCTTTTCCAACGAATTCCAGTCGCTTTTGACATCCTCCATCGTTGGGTAGTCAGTCTTACCGACGAGCTCCGCAGATGTTTTCTGCTTTGCATCCAACGTGATTTCTCTGGGCTTCAGCACTACAACAGAAAAGTTAATAGAACATTTTCGGAAAGTAATGACCTATGTCTTTGTCATCCAATTTCTCCGCCGATCCTTCGAGCAGGAGCCACAACTTCGTCTTTGGAGCCAACCGCAGCAGCTTCTTTCTTTTCTCCTTGATTAGCGGCAGATGATGGAGGAATCTTGGGCAACTTCTTGGGAATATTCGTATCAGAAGAAACCGCAGTCAGGATGACTTGAGGCTGCACGGTTGTCGCTTTCTTCTTATTTTTGTTGGCCTCAACTTTCTTTTCAGCCGACTTCGGAATAGCTTTGCTGCGTCTGTAGGCGATGGCTCTGCTTCTTGTTAAGCTAAATAAATTGAGAAGTAAGAGAAAAACGTGCCGACTTGAAAAATTACTCACTTCATCAGCTTTCATGGGATTCGCGGCTCCTTTCACGGCATTTTCGTTTTTGGCAGGACCCTTTTTCTTCATACATCCGAGCAAGACAAGCATCACCACAGATAGCTGAGCGCAGCAAATCAGAAAACGAGAGTCAACAACTGAAAAATAACCCTCATCTAGTGTTATTATAGAAAAACAGTTAGCTTACAGATGAGATCACCAAAGCACTTTGCAATAGACATTGATATCATTGAGCCCAAGACAGAGTTAGCAAAGACAAAGGGCAAAACTAGAAAACATCGAAGATTAGAGATGCTTTAGCAACAACATTCATGTAAATTTTCAAATGAGCGATTTGATGAACTGAATTTTATGAATCTTTCTAGAGTTGTAAAATGGAAAATTTGAAAATTTCCCGGAAAAATTATTCTAATTTTCCGTCAGTACACACCCCTCAAAAGGGTGTTTTAGCAAACTTTTAGCTACAAACAGAATGTCAAAGTCACGAGGCTGACTTCTATGTAGACTTTGGATGCGGTCATTTTTGACTTTGCCATCCTGTATGTGGTCGAAATATAGAGTTCCTGAAGCTTATAAGCACATGCAGCCATTAAATTTTAAAGCAAGAATCTAGGTTGAGGTTGTATATACAGTTAAGGTTGATATACATTGGGTTGACCCAATGTATATGTTATTTCAGTAAAATTTTCAAGGCCCATCTTTTTCTTTATCGCACAGACTTCGCGCATGGTGCATTGTTGGTCAATAAGGCAAAACAAACCTGCCAAAGGCATGTTTTTGGTGGTTAAAGGTTCAAATCCTGGTAATAGAACACATCTTTTAATAACTTCATGTTGCAATTGTTTTATAGTTTTGAATTTTACAAGTAGCTTGTTTTCAGGGGCAATGTGTGTAGGATGGTGTAAAATTAAAGAAAGTTCAAAGGAAAAGGTCAGATGTTGTTGTGTAGTCAATCGTTTATATTGAATTTTAGAGTCAGCACCTAAAACAAGTGTAATTATTGCATCGGATCGCTTGCGTCTCGAGTGCATTGGCGAAGGAGAAGTGGGTGAATAGCTGAAATATCTAAATTTCTAAATTCAAACTATTCTCTATTTTCAGTATGGAAAGGTCTACAAAGCCACTCTTGCAGTTGGATTCGACTTTCAAACAGTTGCTGTGAAGGTTGTCATTAACCGGTTTCGAAAATAAGTTTTAGAAGTCTGTTGTTTTCAGACACTCAAAGATGAAAGTGACGAGAGACGCCATCATTCCTTGAAGAAGCTAAAGTATTACACGAGTACAGGCACGAAAACATTGTAAATCTGATTGGAGTGGTTTCTGACGGTGTTCTTACACAAATTGTGCTCGAGTACGCAGGTTTTTCTCGAAATATTCTCTAATTTGGATTTGTAACCTTTCTTATAGGCGCCGGGTCGTTGAAAAAGTATCTGCTTGAGAATGGAAATCAGCTTGGACTCCACTAGATATCGTTTCGCAAGTGAATGTGCAAATGGAATGAAGTACCTGGAACATATGGATTGCATGCACCGAGATGTTGCCGCCAGGAATGTTCTTCTCACAGAGTGAATTGAAGGTTCGGTCACAACTATGGCACCTGCATTCATATCCCAATTTAGTGCAAGATCGCTGACTTCGGACTGTCTATGAAAAATGCCAGGCTGTTGGAACTCGCGCCAGACAAGATGCCGATCAAATATTTGTCTCCTGAAGTACTGAAGCATCAGGTTGGTCGGATTCGTGTTTCAGAGTGCCATGAAACACAATTGATTAAAATTTCAGCAATACAGCATAAAATCGGACGTATGGGTAAACTAAATACTTTTTCCGGTTTTGACGCAATTATATGCTGTTCTAGGCGTTCGGTATTCTTCTATGAAATTTTCACGGGTTCTTTTTTACTTACCTAAATCTGATCCGATAAATTTTATGTTTTTTCAGACGGAGCTGAACCATACCCAGGTGCAATTTTGATAGGACTTGGACCGCTCAAATTCTGAATATTTTCAGGAATGACGCACACAGAAGTTAAGTCTCGCCTAACTGATGCAACCAAATATCATGGAGATTCCGATGGAAGTGCCGCCGGATGCTGCAAAACTAATGTTGTCTTGCTGGGCTGAGGTATTGACTTTTAATTGTTTTCTGTTAAGAGAATAAATTTTTAGGATCCAAACCAGAGACCATCTTTCAAAAGTGCACAAGACTCTCTTCGACAGCTTCCATGGCATGACTTTAAACTGA